>BHFT01025478.1:0-30341 GCA_004320025.1 Laticauda laticaudata | reverse complement strand
TAATCAATGGATGACAAGTGTTTTTCTCCGTTTTACATCCTCTTTCCATCCGTTGGTGCAGTGTGACAGGGGCTTAACCTCCCAAGCTAACCTTGGGAGGTGATATGTGGTTGGTTCCACTTGATGGTGAAGGCATCTTTGGATGGAGGGATTCTCTTCCCACTCCTTGGGAAGCCTTTGGTGGATCCAACAGAGCTGAATTATTTCTGTCCTTTCTCCAATCTTACTTTGTTAGAGAAAGTTGCTGAGAAAGTCATCAGGTTGTAGCTTTAAAGAACCTTGGAAGAAATGAATTATCTGGACTCCATTGGATTTCAAGTCAGGAGTTAATACTGAGACTGTGTTGGCCATACTTTCTGATGATGTACGGCAAGCCCAGGGTGGGGAAGTGAACCCCACTTAGCCCTTTTTAATCTCTCAGCAGCCTCTGGTGTCATTAACAACAGTTCCTTTCTGGATTGGCTCAGGGGGACTGGGAAGCATAGTATTAGAGTAATCCTAGTCCTTCCTCAGGGATTGTTGGTGTTGTGGGGGGAGGGATCTGGTCATATTCTTTCCCTGATTTTGTTTAACATCCACTTGAAGTTACTGGTAAGGCCTTCCAATACTGAATGATATACATCTTCCTGTGACTGCCCCAGTGGTGGGATTTACATTTTTTTTACTACCAATTCTGTGGGTGTAGCTTGTTGGGCATGGCTTGGCAGGGGAAGGATACTGTAAAATCTCCATTCCTTTCCCATTCCACTAACCTGCTTTCCAGCTCCATTCTCCTGTGTAGGCCAACAAAAGAAGACCCAGCCAATCAGCTGGGACTCAGGAGGCAGAGAATAGATGGGGGCAGGACCAGTCAGAGGTGATATTTGCTGGTTCTCCCAACTACTCAAAATTTCCACTACTGGTTCTCCAGAACTGGTCAAAACCTGCTATAATATCACCTCTGGACTGCCCCAGTGAAGCTATCTTAGGTCTGTCCAGCTTTTGGAGGCTCTGAGGATCTGGATGGAGAAAAGCAGGTTACAACTTAAAAAGAATGAGTAGCTATGATTTTGCCAATTGGGGGAGGGGGATCCAGTTCTGGAGATTTTTTTCACCCTTGGTTCTGGATGGGGTAGGGTGGCACTTTCTCATTCAGAGCAGTGGTGGGATTCAAATTTTTTACTACTAGTTTGGTGGGTGTAGCTTAAGCCCCTGTCACACTGCACCAACGGATGGAAAGAGGATGTAAAACAGAGAAAAACACTTGCCATCCGTTGGTTCATGCGATGCTTCCGTTCTGCTGTACTCACTGCCTCTGTTGCTTCCTCTATCCGTCCCAGCATTCCGTCTATTGACTTTTCATCCGCTCAGAAGGTTTTGAGCTGCTCAAAAAACTTTTGAGCGCGAATATGTATTCCAATGCGTCCATTTCTGCATCCGCTAGGCATATGGGGACATCCGTTCTGCACCGTAACTCATCCGCTATATCCGCTAGGCATCTGCTGCGCATCCGCGCAACTCACATCCATTCCAGCGGTAAACGGCACAGGGAGGAAGCGGAACGGACGCGGCAGCGTTAGATAGCACGATGTAGAAATGATGAAAGCAGATGCAGCTCGCATACAAAGCCCATTTAAAACGGAAAAAAACGTTCGCAGAGGGACCTATCTTGGATATTAAGGATGGTTCTAGAGGATGCCTAGAGGATGCAAAGGGACACAAAGTGGAAAACCTATTTGCCTATAAAAAGGGGGATCGGAGGGGCGGGGACTGGCGATGCCGTGGACGGTGTACGAGCGCTGGGGCCCCATTGCGTTGTGCGTCTCACAGCGGCGCGCGGGCAGTCTACAGCCCCAGCGCTGTGCAGGACCTCTGCAGCCTTCATCTGCCTCTCAGTCATGTCCACCTTGGATCGTAACAAACTCCTTTGGCTAGCCACCATCGTTCTGACATAAATTCCAGTGCGAAGCCATCTACAGGCTCTGTGAACTCTAATTACTCGGGGAAAGAAAGGAGGCGGCAAGAAGCCGTTCTGGTCCACAAGATGGATCACCAGAGAGCCAGAGTACGGACTGTACAACAAGCTGATGGGTGGAGCTGAGAACGAAGACACTCGTGCATTCCAGAACTTTCATGAGGATGCTCCAGCATGTTTGATCGAAGTTGTGCAAGCGGCTGACACACCAGGTTGACCAAGCAGAGCAAACAGACTTTCTGGCCCAGCCTGGACCCCTGGGCTCAAGGTGGCACTCAACTCTGCGCCACCTGGCCTCAGGGGACCACCGACAGGAGCATGCAGTTGCAGGCTGGAGGGTGCCACACAACACCATCAGGCATTGTGGGCAGAGAAGTGATGTGCAGCCCATCGAAGAATAGCCTGGGAGAGCTCCTCCAGTTGCCCCGACCATGAACAAGCTGAAGAAAGCTTGAAGAGCAGTTGCGTATCAGAGGTGAATTCCCCCCACACCGTTGGGAGCCATAGATGCAAGCACATGGCCTGCCAAAGCTCCAGCCAAGTCGGGTCCACTGTATTTCAAAACTACGAAGGCTTCTTCAGCATCGGTCCTCTTCCGCTCATGGTCATGCTGACTACAAGTTCATGTACCATCGCATGCGTCAGGCAACGGCTCATGTTCAGTGCCCAGGTATACAACGCCAGTCACCCCAAGGAGAGGGCTGAGAATGCAACCTCCATCATGGCTTCCAGAATCCAGACCCCCTGCCCAACGACACGCAATTTTGTGCCCTACTTCATCGTGGGGGGATGACGCCTTCTCCCTCAGAACCTACCTCATGAAGCCATACACTTCCAGATCGCTCACCATTGAAGACGAAGGAATCTCAACTACCAGGCTGTCCAGGCAATGGGGAGGGGGAGAACGCCTTTGGCATCCTGGCCAACAAGGTTCCAGTACTTTTCCACCACCTGCAGCATCGCCCAGAGACCGATGAGGAGGATCATGGAGCTTGCTGCATCCTGCACAATCTCATGCGCACTGCTACCCAGTCTGCAGTACAGGCTCGTGGACCTCCAACAAGGGAATGGGGACATGGAGCCTGGGTAATGGAAGGCAGGGCAAAACCTGATAGGCACTGAGATGTCAAGGCCCAAGCAGTTGCCTCAGTGAAAGGAAGAAAAAGCAGCGCAACCCTGAAACACTGGTGCAACTCCCCAGCTGAGCAGTGGAAGTGCAAGACAGGATGGTAGATGCATAATTGGATGCTTCCTTGAAAGCTGTCTTCATCCACGGATGAGATTGGCGCCATGATATGTTGGTGGAGCGCTACATATGACAGGGCATTTATAATAAGGTTGTGTTTATGTTTGACATGTGCTGGATCCAATATACATGTAGTATTGATAATGACAGGCATAGTGTTGACCTGGGAGTGTGGACCATACAGTCCTTACTATTGCTTTTGCACTGGCAGGCTTATCTATCCCCACAGCTAATCCAACCCATCCCACAGCTATCTTACATCCCCAAAGGTATCCCTGCCCATCCCACAGCTATTCTTAACCTATCCAAAGGTTTTCCACTGCCCACCCCATTGCATATCCTTACCCATCCCAAAGGTATCCCTTGCCCATCCCACTGCTACCTTACCCATCCAAAGGTATTCCCTGCCCATCCCACTGCTATCCTTACCCATCCCACAAGCATGCAAGGCTTAAAGCCATTTCTTAAAAGTTTCCACCAAGACTTATTATTAAAAAATAAATGAAAGCAAAGCATTGAAGCAAAGATAAACTTTATTAATAACAAGCCTGTAAAAGAAAAATGTACCCAAGTCATAATGCTCCAAATAAAGACTAAGGTAGCCACCCAGTCTCTGGCACTCTTATCGGTCACTCAGAGTTGTGCCCAGTCTCAGGGGGTGAAAGGCGTCCAGGTGGGGATGTGGAGGTGGCTGCTGCTGGAGTGCTGGTCTGAAGCCGCCACTGGTGTGCCTGGCTCCGAGGAGGACAAACAGGTGACGTGTGTGTTTGAGGAAGCTCTCTTGCAGCTGGCGCAGCCCCGTGATGTTGAGAGCCCTTCTCCATAGCCATGGGGTGTCAGCCCCAGTACCGAGGACGAGACTGAGGCTCGGCGTTGGGTGTGGGGTGGAGGAAGGAGCAGTGTAGGGGGCTGTCTGGTCTGCAGCTGGATGAGACTTGGCATGGGTGGCATCTGTGGACTCGTGGGTGGCATCGGTGGCCATCAGTGGAAAACCAGTGCAATTGGTGTCTCAGATGACTTCTGTGCCTGGACGGAAGGCTGCTGCCTGTGCTGCTGACCTCTGATAGCCATAGCCCGTGGTAGGTGAGGGCCTGTGGAAAGCCTTCTGAATGGAGGGACATCACCTGGGTGGAGGAGCAGACCTGGACTGCGGTGGGCAGCAGATTTCTCTGGTCTGGGGGTTGTGAAAGCAACTCGGTGAATCACGTCCTTCAGCCACTTAGTACTGGCGTTCGCCCATGTCCATGAGGGTCTGGTTCACATTGGCGAGGAAATGGCTTGCGGTTGGAGGTGACGAGCTCGGTGTGGACCAGGCTGAGAGAGGAGATCTATTGCTGCTCCGGATGCGTTGTCCCTGATCTCCAGCAGGAGTAGTGTGCTCTGACACCTTCCTGTCTGGCTCTGCCTTTCTGTGGGGTGGGCTGGGCTGGATGCAGGTAGGGCTTGGTGGGACGTGCCGGTCTCCTTTCTCCCACTGCAACCAGGGAGTCCTCCATGGGTTAAAAGAGCTGTCCGCAGGTTCTCCACCATGGGACAGCTCCACAGAACCTGGCCTGAGACAGGAGCTGACTCTCGGCTGGAAGAGGACTGGCTCTCAGCAGGCTGCCGGAGAGAGAGGGTTGTGAGAGAGGCTCTGCTGCTCCTTGGTGGCGATTTCTCAACCCTCCAGGAAGCTGCACTCTGGCCATGACATAGGTCTCTCTGTTCCGTCAGCTTATCCATGACCGGCTGATTTCTTGAGATGCAAGCTTCCCATACCAGGGTGCATGTGCTTCACCCAAGCCGAGAGGACATCCGTTGTAGCCCAGGCTCTCCGCCTTCTCTCTGTAGCAGCCTGCTTCCTTTTTGGTGTCCCTGGAGAGCCGTCTGCCACAGGAATAGTCATTCTCTCTCAGCCACTCCAGCACCTCATCCTCGATGTTTCTCCTCAATGGAGTATTGCCTGCCTCCCTAATCGCGCGTCTGCCTCTTCCTCCCTCTGCAGGGCCATAGGGCCCTCATCAGAGGGGCTTCGAGTTGTAGGGCTGTGCTCCTCCACACACCAGCAGCAGCTAGCCAAACAGCAGGTCATCATCATCATACATCTCAGCTAGCAGCAGCAGCAGCGATCACCAGCAGGATCATACATAATTCATTCATCAGCAGCAGCAGCACCAGCAGGTGTCATCATCATCATCAGAAGCGAGCAGCAGCCACAGCAGCAGCAGGACCAGGACCAGCGAGCAGCAGGTAAGCACCCAAGAGCCCCAGCAGGACCAGGAGCACAAGCAGGACCAGGAGCACCAGCAGGACAAAGCAGGACGAGAGGATGAGCAAGACCAGGAGCACGAGCAGAGACGAGCAGGACGAAGCAAGTCCAGGGAAGCACGAGGCAGGACCAGAGCAGACAGCAGGACGAAGGAGCAGCTCAGCAGAAGCACCAGTAGAAACACCACTGCCAGGAGCAGCATCAGCCAGACGTAAGCACGAGCAGAAGCACCACACAGATGGCCAGCATCAGCGAGAGTAAGCACGAGCAGAACACCACGCATAAGCAGCATCATCAGCTCTCCAGAAGCAGATAGCAGCAGAAGCCCCAGCCGCAGAGAGCGAGCCCGTGCTACAGAAGCCCCAGCAGAAGCAGAGTGAGGGCCAGGGCAGGAGGGTGGCGCCTGTCCCTCATTGCCACGGCTGGAGCAGAATGGCGTTGAGGCTTTCTCTTCTTCCCAGAGTGTGGGGGTTGCTGCTGCAGGCAGGGCTGCAGGCAGCAGTGGCACCAAGGCTGGCAGGCAGACTGTGGCGCAGTCAGGCACGCAAGGGCTAGGCAGGCAGACAGCAAGGCTGGCAGACAGCAAGGCTGGCAGGGAGCGCTGGTACGCCAGGCAACCAGCAAGGCTGGCAGAGAGGCTGGCAGGATGGGCAGGAGCAAGAGGGCAGCAAGGCTGGCCGCAAGGCTGGCAGGCAGGCATGCAGGCAGGCAGGGATGGAAGGCACTCGATACTGTGTCTGGATGCAGGTCTTTCCTGAATGTGACCTGGCTTCCGAGCTGCTTCCCGTTTATATCCGTGTGGGCTGATGCAATAAGTCCCCCCGCATGAGCAGCAGTGAACGCTCTGCACTGCTAGTCTTCCGCTGTGCATGCGCTTGGCTTCCGCGTCTGGCATCCGCTTTCATTCCGCTGTGCATCCGCTTCATCACTAGCATCCGCTCTGCATCCGCTCTTTCCATTCCGCGTCCACTTTGCTTGAGGTCCCCTGAAAGCCTTAGCGGATGTGCCATCCGCTCTCATTCCGCTCCATCCGCTAGGATTTCCGCTCTGCATCCGTTTTTCCATCCGCTCTGCGTCCTCCCCCATCGTTCCTCCGTGTTATATCGCTTCTGCGTTATGCAAATTTTGTGCCCCCCTTTTGAGAGTTGGATAACAAACGGATGGCATTTTTCTCGTCCGCTGTGTCCTTTTTACAAACGTTTTGCATCCGTTGGGCAGTGTGACAGGGCCTTTAGGGGTGTGGCAGGGGAAGGATACTGTCAGAGTATCAAAATCTCAGTCAGAGGTGGTATTTGCCAGTTCTCCGAAATACTCAAAATTTCCGTCATCGAGTCTCCAGAACTGGTCAGAATCTGCTGAATACCACCTCTGATTCAGAACCAGCTTGAAAGTTAGGAATCACTCAGTTTTGTATGAATTTACCCAGATGCTAAGATCATATTCAAAATGGTCTCGAGCCCTAGAAGCCATATTTAGATGACATTATTAGTATTTACTTATGAAGAAATTTTTTATGGCCATTGAACTCACTCGGGGTGACTCCAGGTATGTTACAGAAGGGATGTGGTTATTAATATTTTTCAAGATTTTCAAGGCACACCTTAACCTAGGTTAGCTTCTGGCACTTTATCACTTAGCAGACCTTTCAATTATTTTCTTGAAATAATACATTACCATTGATATCAATATTTTAGTGGATTATTATTTAATATCAGCTATCTCAGGTTCATAACATATAAGAAACAAGTTTGAAAAATAGTTCCTTTATTGGAATAAGTTCATCTTTTTATTTAAACCAGAGGTTTCCAAACTTGGCAACTTTAAGACTTGTGGCTGAAGAATTCTGGGAGTTGAAGTCCACAAGTCTGAAAGTTGCTAAATTTGGGGAGCCCTGTCTTAAACCATAGTGTGAAATAAAGCAGGTGGTATCACCTTCCAGAAAATCAACTTTGGGTAGAAATGCATTTTGCCATTGTAACTTGGGGAGGCGCTGTGACTTCACAGCAAAATGAGAGTTACTGCTGTACTTTGTTGAGGAGGGGGGGAAATGATGAAAAGAAGAACAGCATTAGTTTTTTATTGCAATGCAGATCCATTTCAAAGTAAGTTAGTGCTATCATAGGAAGCTCAGTGCTAAATGACCGTTATTATTATTTTTTAATTGTTTAAGAAGAACCATTAGAACTAGAAAAATATTTTTATTTAAAAGCAAATTCTATTAACTTTCTTTTCCAAGGGCACTATTCATATTTCTGGAATTATATGTAATTGAATTATTTTATAGAATAGAGCTAGTTCCTATGGTTGTTAAGGATATGTTCTTTTTAGTGAGAAGTATTTAAACAATAATCAGTTCTACAGGAACAAGTTTTTTATCATTTAATTGTCCATTTTATTTGCCTCTCATATAGTGTCTAGAATCAAGAAAAGTACATCACATTCTTAATTAGCTTTACAGTTCATTTCTTTTCAAAGCTGTTCAATATTATGAATCCAAGTGGAGACTATAAACTACAAGTTTGCATTAAAATAAGAAAGGCTTTTAAAAATAATAAGGCTTTTGAGCCTTTAACAATTATGTTAGAGCTATAGATTTCACAAATAGAATGTTTTTCTTACTTCAGCTAATTAACTTCTCCTTGCTACAAAAGTGTTAAAAAAATTGTGCAAGACTAAAAGAAAAACAGTTGGCAAACAAATCAAAAGTTTTGTAGGTCAACTGGCAAGACTGAATTAGAAGTTTACTCTGGGGAATTGCATAATACAAAGCAGCAAAGAGTATTTCTAGGTCACTCTTTGTAACAGATCCTAGAAAAGCCAGAATTCTTTGGTTCATGAGAGACAACTATTTGGAGACCGTTGTTCTCACAAGCTCCTGAGAAAATAAAAGATTGCAGGAACTGCATCCAATATAACACTGGGCAAATCCAAATAGTTGTAGTCTTTGCTGCTGAAAAGAAAATAAACAAGTCTGGCCCCATCAATGAGAGTGACTGTGAATCAGCCTCTCAGTGTGTAGATACAGGGAAGGGAACAGATGTGAGGTTTGAGAAGGCAGAACTCTCTGCACCATACAACATGCTCAGTGTCCCCTGAATTAGCCTGCCTTCTGCTGTAACAGAAGTTGATATTCTATCACCAGAAATGAAACAAATTTAGTTGACTTGCTTGGACATTCTCTTTATTTTTGTCATGGGCAGCTTAAGAGAAAAATCTGTAGAAGATTCAAGAAATGACATTTTATTTATTTATTAAATGCATATAAATTATAGAAAGTATAAACTTATAGATATATATTGTATTTTCACTAAGGCTTGAATTTCTCACAGTACAACTTTAAAACAGAGGTGACAAACTGATTTGCCTCCACTTGAATATATCACTGTGTTGTAATGATGAGGCAGTAGTCGATGTGTTTGATCTGAACAACTGAATCCATGATGATCTTTATTGGAGTATAGTCTTGCCAATTTATACACATTTTTAGTTATCCTCCATCATTGGTAACTTTAGGTACTGCTTAAACTTTGCTACTGTTTTCAGCCACAGTAATCCATACAATTAATTATCTATAGTTAACAGTCCTAACATATGTTTACTTCCCCTCTCTAATCCTCCATTATCCATAGATTAGTGACTTTGTTTGCCTGAGTTGTATTTGCATTGGAAACATTCTTGATCTGAGGTTTTGCCATCCCAAGATTGGAAATTCCTGCAATTACAACTCTACATATCCTTCGTTTTTTATTTTAAATGGGAGGATTCAAAAGATTTATGAATGTAATCGCAATTGCTAAAGGATAAAGAGATGGGGTGTAGAAAATAGCCAGGCAGTGTGAAATAGATTGCTAGTCTGTGAGAGACAATAATGTAGAAGACATGATCAAGTTAGGGTACAAGAAATTTGGACTAAATGCATTGCGGGCTCATAGTATAAAAGTAAATATTTGTGCCATGAAGTCATAACATATTGGGCATATGACAAACCCACAAATTAAAGTGCCTAATTTTTGAGGCAGACAACAGAAGTGTCATTTTTGAGTAGAAACACCATAACCATAAACAAGAAAATACAAAGTAAAAATGTAAACAGAGTTACAGTAAATAATTAGCAAAAACAGTAGCAAACAAGATTTTCAGGAGTCCTGAGGTAATTGAGCCTGCCTACAGTTGTTGTGAGCTTGATATGTAGTAGATTAATCTGGCCCCAAAGTGATGGGTTGTGGGCGCGTCGACCTTGGAAGACGGACTGTGTTCAGATGAAGATTGAAATCTGGAATCAAGTTGTGAAGGCCTTGAATGCCATGGCATGATATGGATGAACACAAGTGCACTGGAACCCACATCTGCCTTTGTCAAGTAGAAGGATCTTCCACGGGCAGCGTAACTATGATCCCAGGTGATCCATCAGTAAAGACTGTAGAGCTTTAGAAAATGGATTTCAACACACAAAAATGGAAGAAAAGGCCGGATTTAAAGTAGTTGTAACCAACTATTCTAGGATCCTTGGGTAAAGAATACAAAACAAGTTTCTCACATATTGAGAAAAGGCCTATCTGATATGCATTCTGGAATCATCATTGAATATGCTTCATGTTTTCAACTTTGTAGCGAGTGAAAGCCTATGCTAATGAGATCCTGTCCTGTAAGATGTAAGACTCGTTTACGATCTTAATAATCAAATCTCTTAATGCTGATTGATAAGGGATAAATGTATTCTAAAGGTGGAGCTAGCTGACAAATTAATCCATTCATGAATGTTGACCGCTTTGTGGGGACGCATTACACCCTGGGTAAGGTGTAGATTGGGAAAGAATAGCTAAGCAAAGTTTTCTATTGTTTAAGGGATGTTATCCTGTCCACAGTATCGATGCTTAAACTTATTTCAATAATTTCTTTGAAGGCCATCGTTTTTTGAAGATCAGTTAATACAACTTGACCTCCTGCATGAATTGTGCTCCCTTGCAAAGACTTGACAATAAGGGCAAACATATCACCATCTGTAATGTAGAAGAATGGGCGTGCCCAATTAATAATGGCTAAGTAATTTTTGGCCATTGTACTAATGTATATGATTTCTGTACTTATAATTCAGGAAGAAATTAAAATGGAGGAATTGTGCAACATTTCTATGTGCCTAAGTACGGTATAAGTTCTACCTTTTTGAATTTTGACTGAGTCTATAACAATCCCTGTTGTGCCACAATATCCCGTTAACTCTTATAACAACCTTAGATTTATTAAAAAATCGGGGCTTGCCTATCAATATATCATCCAATAATGCATAGACTAAAAATAGGAAGGAAAATTTATTTCCGAAAGGGTGAAGGGCTATATCCATGAAATATTGAAAAGTGAGCGGGAATTATAGCATTCCCTTGAGGCAACACTCGCCAATGATATCATTATGTTATGGCATTGCTATTAATTAAAAAACTAGGACAGTAAATGCAGATTTTCTTTGTCTTGAAGGCGCAAAGGGATAATAAAAAAGCAGTCTTTATGATAAACTACCAATAATTTAATAAAAAATTAGGAAATTCAGTTAGGATTTGGTAGTACCACATTGTAAAGTGGTCTACAATGTATCCAAGGTTGGTATACATTTAAATCATGAAGAGGAAATGCCATTTCCCATTTTTCTTTTTATAAGCAAAAAACAGGAAGTATTCCAAGGACTAGTAGAAGGTTCTATATGACAACAGCCAATTGCTCTTGAACCAATTGTTGTAAAGGCAAAGCAAGTTTCCCTGAATAATGGCCATTGTTCGCACCCAAAACGCGGCGTAGAACAGAGCCATTTAAGAGGAAGACGCCATATCAAGAATTAAATGGGCCATAAAAGAAGAGAGAAGGATATTCACGGCCCAAATATTAGTATGAATATCTAGAATGTATGGTTGTAGGAAAAAGGACTTACCAGCAGAAGTTGTAAAAATTAATTTCTTGAACATTTCTGCCAAGCCAGCTGTAGAAACCTCCTATTCCCCACAATGGAAGAAACTGACTCATTTTGGCCACTGTACCTGGCCACACTGTAAAGAGGAGATGACTGTAACATCGGCTCCAGTATCTCAATAAACCCTTGAATGGTTGTTTAGTTAAGGAAGAGCGATTAACAGGACAACAGGAGTTCACTGATGAAGTAAGCCTAAGTGAAGAATTGATCAAAATCCTGCATCGCCCACTGTTACCTATACCAGGAAGATGGAATCTTCATAATGGAAGAAGAAGCAATTGAGCAACATAGAAGAATTACCAAGAAGAACTTGAGGAAGATTCACCAATCTGAATCAATGCAGATACCAGTTTAATCTGAATGTATTTAGCCCCAGGTATAACAAAATAGCCCTTTTTGTGTGCAGAAGTAATTGAGGCAAAATTAAGCAACTAATTCCTGAAGGAAGAGGACCTTTAAATTTGAGATTGGAACTATTTTTAACTTCCATGGGAAATTTTAAACTCCATTTCCTCTTGAGCTGATTAAATCGATCCCAGTGCTACTGGCTGTGGCTGGGGAGGAGTGAGAGAGACTGCTGGAGGAGTCAGAGTGATGGGAAAGCATGCTTTGGATTCTGGGTGGGTGCCCACACCCATTGTCTGTACTGCCTTTTTTAACTCTCTTTAAGATCTGATAAGGCAGACCCTCCCATTCTGCTACTTGCAGTCCAAGCTGTGGCCCCTGACGCAGGATGATATTGTACTGGACAAAACAGACAGTAATTCTGCAAGCTCTGTTCCTGAGACAGAGAGGCAATCCCTTTTACAAGTCTTCTACCATTTTCTTGAAAAGAAAACTGAACAATAGAGTCAGGAGGCTTTTGCCGCTGTATCTGAAGGAGCTGAGGAAATTGAAGACAATAATATTCAGGTGAAGAAGGGGCACAAATGATAACATTAGTATAATGTGAAGGTGGAGGTGTTAAAAGAGAAAAGTTCATTGTGACCAAATTTTTCAATTGCATGCCTACATAAATGCCACACCTGCAAAAACTTCTATTTTTGCTCAAGGTTCAGTATGCAATGTTTTCCAATATGTTTCCCAATCAGTTAATTTTAAAGACCCTTCTCTGGGTACCATAGGCACTGAGCTGCAATCTCCTGGACCAGCCTTAAGAGATTTCTCTGTGGTATCTCAGTATTATTATTCTTCAACAAATAGCCTAATTCACCCTACAATGCTTCCTTTGTTCCTCAGAAAGCAAAGATCCCATACTTACAGAAACCAAAAGGTTGAAGAAACCACAAAGGGTTGAAGGTGCACCCAAATCCTTGCCGGGACGAAGTAACAGGGTCCCTGTTCAGGCGCCACTTGTTTGTATGACGAGGCAGTCAAGTTGTTTGATCATGAACAACTAACTGAATCATGATGATCTTTATTGGAGTATAGTTTGCATTTATACACATTTTTAGTTATCCTCCATCATTAGTTAACTTTGGGTACTGCTTAAACTTTTGTTACTGTTCAGCACAGTAAATCCCATACAATTAATTATCTATAGTTAAAGTCTAACATATGTTTACTTTCCCCTCTCTAATCCTCCTTTATCCATAAGATTAGTGACTTTGTTTGCCTGAGTTGTATTTGCTTGGAAACATTCTTGATCTGAGGTTTGCCATCCAAGATTGGAACATTCCTGCAATTACAATTCTACATCACTGGAGGATTAGACTGAAAATTATTCAGCATTAAAGACAAGGATATTTTAACTGAAGCAGAGATTAAACAGCTACAAGTAGTCCCTGTTTAGCAACTGCCTCATTTAGCAACCATTTTGCAGTTATGATGGCGATGAGAAAAGAGTAAAAACTGCAAGAAAAAGTGAAAAGACCAGAGAAAAGTAAGAATATAATAATACTGTGGTTACTATTTTCTGATTCTATTCTTTAAAAGGCTGCTTCAGTATTTGTATTGTTACAAATATTACATTTTTCTGGATTGTAAAACTACCCTCTGCCTTACATTTTAGTGCCTTTTAGTGTCCCATTTTTGAAAGCATAAATTGCTTATCTTTGTTTTGTCTTATAAAAACCAAAACAAATCCAACAAATTTCCCACAAGAAGCTATTTGTTCTCAATTGCAAAATCTTACTGTAAAAATTTCAGTGTCCTAATTTATTTGAACCCTTCGTTCATTTATAACTTTCTAAGATCAAAATCTTATTTAGCATTTTGCTGTTCATTTCAGATCTTTAAATTCTTAAGCTTATGATTATTATTTTTTTCATTCATTCATTGAAAGCACACTTACCTGGTGTTTTCAAACATATCATTCCAAGGATCTCTAACAGCTTAAAAGTAGTTAATGGGTAATTTCCAAAGTGATTAGAAAGTGAGGTTTATGAACTCAGTGCCCTTTAAAAAGCCCTGAAGCAATTGCAAGCAAGATAGATGATCTTTCTTCCTCAGATATACTTGTTGTTCATCTTCCTTTATTTCTAGTTTGCTTGCTTCTGATCTTAGTATTCTGGTCTTATTTTCCAGCTTGATCTTCTATTTTGATGATGCATTGTTTCTCTTTTTTTCCTTGTTGGTTGATTTTGCATTCAATGTATTCATTTATAATTGCAGCCATGGTATACATTAGCAGTTGATTTGAATGCTATTGACTCTCAACAACTTTGGGTGGCTCAAAACAATCAAACAAAGAAATTGCAATAAAATATGCAGCATAGACAAATAAAAGATAGCAAGCATGATGAAGTAAGGTCAGGATAAAGACCCAGGGCTGCTACAGAGAAGGCGGGTTTCCAGGGTCATGAGAAATCACATTGTTTAATCAAAGGACCCCAGAGCATACCAACCCTGCAGGATCAAATGGGTTGAGAAGATACCATGGGAGTTAGGTGGTCCTTCAAATAAGCAAATAATTATTGAAATTCCCTCTTTTGGAAAATTTAACAGATATGCATGCTTGAGAAGAGATTTCCATGGTATTTTGCAACATATACTGTGTTGGAATTATCTTTAAAAAGGAAAAGGACACATTTACATGTCACCCTCATACTGATAATATGAGGATTTCTCTCTCTCTCTCTCTCTCTCTCTCTCTCTCTCTCTCTCTCTNCTCTCTCTCTCTCTCTCTCTCTCTCTCTCTCTCTCTCTCTCTCTCTCTCTCTCTCTCTCTCTCTCTGTGTGTGTGTGTGTATGTGTATGCAACATGAAAGTTCAAGTTTCTAAAACTAATCAAGTAAAAGTCAACTCATATTTCTGAAAATGTGAAGATTGAATGATAGAAGATTATTTTTTCAAACTGGGTTACAGACCCTTTTTCAAAGGGAGATTATAGCATTGGACAGACTATGAAGTATCAGAGCTCATGGCTTGCTTGCCAGAATATTATAGATGAGTTAATAACAGATAATGGTTCCTAGTTCATGACTCATTTGAGTGAAGCTCTTTGATCATTATGTCCAGGAACAAGACGCTATTATGAAGAAACTGGATGGAAGAAAAGGAAAGTCAGTCATAATAGATTATGAGGTTCAAATTAAATGAGATATTAGGATGTTCATGGAACATTTTGACATTAAATGGCAGATCTAGATTGAGACCCAGGCTCGTGGGAAAGAAGACCTGATTGAGATCTGCCTTACACAACAGTATGAAGAACTTCTCCTGAAGAAAACTGATCTAAACATTTTTATACCACACAATCCCAAGAAAATCAGCCCACAGCAATTTCTAAATATATTAATAAATGACAACATATTCAAATAAAACACTATAAACTTATAATACAATAATAGCTACAAATTAAAAAAACAATTCAGAAATACCACATACCCAAGCACAAAATGACATGAGAGTTAAAAGACCAGACAGCAGATAAAAACACATCCTCTACAGGGGAAAGACTGAAGTATAAAATTCTTAAACACACCAAAAAAATAGCAGACTACAATGACAGGAGGAAGAATTGCATTGGTCTCTGTGGAAAAGGCCCTGATGATAACATTTTCCATTCAATCGTGAAATCTTAGCAATTCTATGGGCAAGGTCTGTCCAGATCTTCTGATCTTGCACTACTTCTCTGAGTTTTGGAAAAGGCTCTACCTTAACAGATTCCCACATATCTTCCTTGTGGGCTACATGCATAAAGAGTGCAAGAGTGAGTGAGTTTGATGTAGTAGTTAAAGCCTCAGATTAGAAACTGGGAGACTGTGTGTTCTAGTGCCACCTTGGGCACAAAATCAGTTGGGTAACCTTGAACTTGTCTTTCTTTCAGCCCTAGGAAAGATAAAAACTTTGCTAAGAAAGCTGCTGGGACAGAACTCTATGCAGTCTCAGAATTGGACACAATAGGATGGGAGAAAAAAATGCAGGGAAAAAACATCACTATTTAAATAATCTGGCACCTTGGAAAATATTATATGAAGTCGGTAATGCAAAAGATATATATCTATATGAAATGACAAGTGCTCTGAATTTGGGGGTCTTTTGGAATCAATGCATTCCTGCTGGGATATGTATCTTTGAAAGCAAGGAAAGTGACCTCAACAGAGATCAGTTACCAAGGAGAAAAACCACAATTTAATGCAAAACAAAGAGAATGTATGCATAAGAGGTTCATAGTCACCTCCCTAATTCACATGGGTATAAGGGCACACCATAATCAGACACGAATGATTCTATTGTTATAGCAACTGTCAATAAAAGTAGTTTGAAATTGATTTCTTGATCTATGTTGGGCTGTTGATAATTTGACTGAAGCCAGATCAGACCTCTTTTCAAGAAGGACTGTAGCAGGCAAATTTTATGCAAATAGTAAAAGGAATATAGTACATGTAGCCTTTGACTTATGAACACAGTTGAGCACAACATTTCTTTGGTTTAGTGAGACATTTGCTAAATGTCCCATTTTACAACCTTTCTTGCCACAGTTGTTAAATTGATTAATCAGTAACCCAGTTGTTAGGTGAATCTGGGTTCCTCATTGACTTTGCTTGTCAGAAGGTCTTAAAAGTTAATCACATGATCCTGGGACACAACAATGGTCATAAGTATGACCCAGTTGCCAAGCATCTGAATTTTGATCACATGTTCATGGGGATGTTGAAAGGTCATAACTGAAAAATGGTCATAAGTCTCATTTTTCAGTGCTGTTGTAACTTTGAGCAGTCACTAAACAAACTGTCAAGGACTCCTTGTACCATGAAACTGCAGATCTTCAGGAGAAAAAAAACCCTATTCTTAGAACAATAAGAAATCATTGGAAAAGGATAAGATTTTCTCTAACTTCATAACCTTCTGATTTGTCTGGATTCAATTTTAACCAGTCCAAGCATGAACGGCATCATTTTGGCACTTTAAGTTACCAGATATCCAAATAGACAAAGAAAACACAGATAACTGGAAAGGAGACAACTGGGGGGATGGAAGGAAGACAGATCCAAAATGTTTTTGAATCAACAACAAAAATTACAGCAAAAATCTGCAAAAATATGTCATTAGGTGTGTATGTATATGTATGTGTGTATATACAGTACGTACATATGTATGTATAATTTTTTCCAGCATCAGAAAGATGATTTTTCAATCAAAATATTTTTCTAATAAATCTATATTTTCAAGAACATATGCTAGTGATAATACAGAATCAACAATGATTCTATTGACGACAATGATCATTCAGTTAAAGAGCCAGGATTGGCAAATTTAGTACTAATCTACATTTGTTTTTTTTTTTAAATGAGCGATTCAATTATGGTTTCTGCAAAATGAGCTCTAAACTTCTAGACTTTTCATAATATGAATGAGAAAACAAAATATGTCACTAAGCACCTTGGAATAACAATGGTCTTTCCCCTTGCTATTATGCTACCAGATCTACAAAAGTGACTACAAGAAAGCTATGAAAAGGTAACATAAATTTTTAATTCACAATTGTCACACAGTGGTCATGGGGCGTTTGCAGCCACAGCTAAATTAATCCCACCCAGTCAATCATACTGTGTTGAAAGAAGTTAAAAAGCCTTTGATCTGCCCACCTTTCATTTTAAGATCTGAAGTCAGAGAAACCCATCTCCACTAATAAAATACAGTGTTTTCTTAAAGGCAATAGAATGCTGACAGGGAGCCTTGGAATCAATCAATATTTAAAAGGCATGAGAGTTTTTAACACTTGTACCCATGTTCTTACACCTCTGCCTAGCCAGGAAGATCTCTTCTGATAAAGAAGATAACAGAATATTTCCTCTTACCATAAAAGCTATATATCCTGCTTTCTCATGCTCATAAAAACATATTTCACTCACACCAAAAATTGCACATAAACCTTGCTGATATACCAGTGTGTTGTCAACTTCCCAGAAACAAGTTTTGTACTGTTTCTGACCCAAATAAAATAGAACCTTCTTTCCAAGCAGCTGCCTTTTACGTGTCCACCCCACCTTGGAGAAAGGATTCCAGGGAGATTCTCGCAACAGTGGGGATACTTAACCCAGTCCACTGACTCAAAGTATCTCATATCCCAGAAAAAGAAGTGAAGCAAAAGAACAGCTGAAAAAGCCAGCCTGTTACAAAATGCAGTGTCAAGGACTGAAAACAGAAATCACACCTACAGTACTGTTTGTAAGTAAGCCAACTGTCTGGTTATGGAGAAGCGCTAATGATGCTATCATCAGGACTCCTGGCTCTAAAGAGAAGTGCTCAGTCAGTTGTTGCTCACTTGCTTGTGGTCAGCAAAGCAAAGCAGACCATCTCAAATGTGCCACAGTTGCTGATGGAATATCAGGAAACCTGTCGTCCACATTGAAGCCAAATCTACCGATCAGATACTGACAGTGAATGCCTATATGATGATGTAAAACCTTGTCAGTACTTTTCCAGTGCAACAGCTTGTGGAATACTAGGCCAACACTGAAGAAATTGAGTAGGGTTTTTGTTCCCAGAATGGTCATTTTTCATACAGTGTGGTGAATAAGTTAGAGGCTGACTGGATAATATGATTTTTGGGAGGGGTCCAACGTCTATCTGCAAGTGACAATTAAGGGGTTGGACTAGAAGACCTCCAAGATTCCTTTCAATTCTGTTACTCTTGAAAATGCTAGTGCCATTCTATTATCAAAACTATGGATTTACACAAGCAAACACACATAGATACATAGGGAGGTGATTTATTTGTTAGCTCTGTGCATTTCTGTTTGATAACACCTTTAGCTTTATTGCTGAATACATTTCATAAATATGTATCAGACAGAAAAAGATATCAAAAAATTTGAAAATTCAAGAAAATTGCATAGCGTAGACTATTATTCAACCTGCAATTTAAAGAGTGCCTAAATCATTTCTATTTTAAAAAGTTAAAAGATAAGGCCACAATTGTAAGAGTAATTTAAATTTTCAAATATTCCCAATAGAGAAACTAAGCATCATTACAAATATACTGTTTGGCTTATATTCATCTTGCACAACCTCTTATTCTCTTGGAGAAACTGAGAAGGTGTTACCTCGTGATGGAACAAGAATGCCAAACTGCAGAGAAGGCAGATAGTCCTGATACTCTCAGAGCTCTTTAGCTTAGGTTAAAATGACACAACAATGGAAGAAAAAGACCATGTCAAGGACAGCCTGACTCAGACCCAATCTATTAGTTTTAAGTCTTTCCAAGTTCTGATTTGTAAACAGAAGTCATAAAACCTGCTCATATCTCACTGGTTTTCTCAAGTCTCTGTGTCAGATTGCTGGTTTTTTATTGTGTGCCTACCACAAACCAGAGTCTAACATGACTTCACATTCACTCTTACCACACAAAAACTTCTGTGTTTGTCTTCCCCAACTGGGAGCCCTTAATATCACCAAGAATCTTGGAAGTTGAAACTACACAGTTGGCAAACACCCAGTTTTGGGAAAGTTGCTATAGATGTTAGAGTGCAAAAGGAAACGCCATCAAAAATTTCTCTTTAATGTGCTACTCATTGTTCAGTAAAATTACTTGTATACAAATGTCTATATATTGCCTCCTTGATGCCTTTCAACTTTTATACATTTGGCTTTAGATTAAAAATAATATACTTTTTTTACTGGGGTTTATTATCATTACATACAATACTCTGTTCTACATATGTAAAGAAATGGTAAGAATATGTAATAAAATAAGCTTAATACCATGAAAGAATTTCAAAATTTTACAGCCCTGCTGTTATTTTTCAGAATAACTTCCTTCTAGGGATCAAGTTGCAGTGATTTTTAGTGTTCCATAAAAGTTGGTTACCTTTCATTGTGAGGAATATCTTTGGAATTTTAAGAATATGTGATGGATACAGTTAAAAAGTGGCTGCTGTGGGAAAGTAAATTATCTTTCACATGTGCATGCCCCTGATGATTTGAAAGGCCTTCACTGTTGCAGAATGCAGGATAGAAAACAATAGATTCAAGTTGCAGGAAGGTCAATTCCAAATGTTTATATGAAAAATAAATCAAACCAAACTTGTAAAGAACTCATGGGGCACTACATATTGTTGCTCTCCTGTTTTACCTGTGCATGTTTTATGTTTATTATAAGTCTAAATGTGCCTCTCTCTTCCCCACATTTATCTATAAGCGAACCAGGGTCAGATGTGAGAAATTGTCTTAAATTACATGTTTGCTTTGGATTTTATTTATCTGAGCATTGTCTTGGTTGTGGATTTTCTGTTCCCTCATTATTACAGATATTCAGGATACCTCGCTATGCATCTCAACCTCAAGCAAAACAGAAAATCTGACATAAATGCTGACTCAGTGCCTAGAGACTGTCAGAATCTCTGAGGGAAGGAAGAAGTTCAGTCTGAATTCCTCCACAGCAGAATACTTTTGAGTTGGTGTGGCAAATTATTCCAGGAAATGCCATCTTTGACTCAGAGTTGTATTTCTTCTTCAGAAATTTTCACAATTTCAGAGTACTCCTAGCTTCATATTGCTCAATTAGCTAGTAACAGTTGTGCTAAAGAGGACTTTTGCACAGTTATTTTGTGTATCAATTACAGTAATTTCTGATTGGAAGGTTGCATTACTGCAAGGAAAAAATCATATCCCATGGGATACCTCTTGTGCCTTCTCCTATTTTTTTCCATCCACAGACCAGCAGTAGCATGTACAAACTTTGCAGTAAGGGTATTTAGTTCATTCATTTGAAAAGTCCACCACTTTTCCATTAAAAAATAATCTTTCCCAAATAGCATTCTTCATACAAACTTAGGTAGCAGACATGCAAGCATGGCTAAGTGCCTTATATTATCAGGATTGTAAACTTATCTTTGGGCATAGAAGTCCTGGCAGCAGGGAACCTCTTAAACATGAAAGAGATTAGTGAATTCAGGCCTCTGCCAAAGAGAGAAATGAGTCTTGCGGTTTAGCCTGTGGCTGAGAGCTGCCTGAGACAGGACCCGAAACCCTTACAAAGGCCAAGTGGTTTTCCACTTAGCATTGAGCACTGGGCCTAAATTCATCCTCTACAAATATTGGCTCATGGAAGGGATGAGGGCTTTTTTTGTCAAATTTAAGTCA
Source organism: Laticauda laticaudata (assembly GCA_004320025.1). Lineage (NCBI taxonomy): Eukaryota > Metazoa > Chordata > Lepidosauria > Squamata > Elapidae > Laticauda > Laticauda laticaudata. The sequence continues at coordinate 9,403 of BHFT01025478.1, read as the reverse complement.
ACTCAGTGTGATATCAGGATTAAACTTGTTTGTTATGAAGGTAAGCTTGGGCCACCCAATGGTGGAATGCCTGTTACTGTGGAATTTTGGTTTTTTATCTTTTTCAAGAAAGGAAGGCTTCCCCAAATCCAGATTTGGTCACCACCAGAGGTGATATTCAGTAGATTCTGACCAGTTCTGGAGAACCTGTAGTGGAAATTTTGAGTAGTTCAGAGAACTGGCAAATACCACCTCTGACTAGAGATTTTACAGTATCCCTCCCCTGCCATGCCTACCAAGCCATGCCCACAGAACCAGAAGTAAAAAAAATTGAATCCCACTACTGGTCACCACATTATAAAAAAGATGTTGAAACTCTAGAAGTGCAGAGAAGAGCAACCAGGATCATGAGGAGACTGGAGACTAAAACAGATGAAGAACAGTTACAGTAACTGGGCATGGCTAGTCTAGTGAAGAGAAGAACCAGGGGAGGCATGATAACAGTGTTCCAATATTTGAGGGGCTGCCACAGAAAGGAAGAGGTCAAGTTATTTTCCAAGGCACCTGAAAGCCAGACAAGGAATAATGAATGGAAATTGATCAAGGAGAGATTCAACCTAGGAATAATAAGAAATTTTCTGACAGTGAGAGTAACCAACTAATCAGTGGAACAGTTTGCCTTTGGAAGTTGTGGGAGCTTCACCACTTCAGACTTTCAAGAAGAGTTTGGACTGCCATTTGTCAGAAATAGTATGGGGTCTCCTGCTTGGGTGTGGAGGTTGGACTAGATGCCGTTAATCTGTAATCTAAATTTTTTCTGTTGTTGTGACTACTAAATTTGGCCCTCTGTTCATAATTAAAATAGTTGACCAAAATTTTCTTGCTGTACCTCTTTCAGTGTGAATTGGCTTATAAGTTAGAAATGGAAAAGCCAATGAACAAATGTGTCATTATTCTAGTTTTTCTGTCAAATAGAACAACACTGTATTTAGGCAGGATGGTAAAATAGCAATAGCACAAAAACCCTATCTGAAGCTATCTGATCTTTTGAAGCCTGATCTGATATACCAACAATGGATTTTCTAGTCTGGCATCCTCTAGATCAGGAGTGTCAAACCCACAGTGTCATGTTCTCGCTAAAATGGGGGTGGGCATGGCCAGTGCACGACACATCCTGCCTGCAGGCCACAAGTTTGACACTCTTGCTCCAAATGCTTTAGAGAACTGCAACTCCCAGAATTCTTAGCCAGGCTGGAAAAGGCAGTATTTAGAAGAAATTAACAAATAAAAGAAGATACACCTTCCTAATTCCAAACAACTCCAATCCATTATTCTAGCTCTATGATGGTGAACCTATGCCACACGTGCCGGAAGTGGCAGGCAGAGCCATCTCTCCAGGCATGCCAGCCATCTCCCCTTGCTCTTCCTGGTTTTCACATGCGCAGGAATGCCAGAAACTGGAAGACCAACTCCCCAGCATGCATGTGCATGTGCATGCCAGCCAGCTGATCTTCGCACATGCAGGAGCTCTGGAAACCAGCAAAGCAACTCCCCAGCACGCGTGCATGCCGACCAGCTGGTCACGCAGATGGGAGTGACAGAAACTGGAAGAGCAGCTCCCCAGTGGACATATATGCGCTGGCCAGCTGTCTTCGCGCATGTTGGAGCACTGGAAACTGGAAGAGCAGCTCACCAGCTGGTCTTTCTGTGTGCATGTTTCTTAGAAACTGGAAGACCAGGTGGCCAGCATGTAAACATCCCCCAGGAAGCTAAGTTTCCAGTTTCCAGCACTCCCATGAGCGTTCACCAGGGAGCTGCTCTTCAGGTTTCCAGCATGTGCACACACGCATGCACACTTCAGTTTTGGCACTCGTTGCCAAAAAGATTCGCCACCACTGTTCTAGCTTCATTAACCATTTTAGTTTTCTCTCAAAAACTGAATGAGTTAGTCAGGGTTGACTGATGCAGGCACTGAGAATTAGACATGACTAATGCATGAGGACTATTTATTACTCAGAACACAAATAACCGGCCAGATGTACAAATGACACGTTTGTTTGATTTACCATACAAAAATTGGATGGGAGAGGAAGCCGCTAGATATCAAGAATGGTGATACCATTACAAAATAATTGTCTTATTTTTGTCCATACCTAAACATTTTTTGCGGACATTGATTCAACAGAGGGAAAAAATTTCCAAGCAACATTGGAGGGAAGCACCATCACTTAGCTGAAGTTATTTCAAACTTTTCCTTCTAGGAAACCCAGACCTTGTTTTTTTTTTTTTTTTTNNNNTTTTTTTTTTTTTTTTTTTACTGGTCTTGCCAAACTGCAGCAGCTTGATAGAATGATAACATGTAATTTTGAGGACTAATGCCATATTTGCCACAAGTATTTTCTTTTTTTACTTCAGGGGAAAAGAGCAAGTTAGGTTAAAATGGCTCACCTACAATAAAAGTCTACAACCTCTACAACCCTTTAGATTTGTGAGAAAGCAGATAAGAAGAGACATATTATAAGCATAAACTGATGTGTAATATGGAAAAGGAAATTTTTCTCCCTATCTCAAAAATAATAAATTCAGGACTTACAAAAAGGTATTCTTGTGTTGATCTTGATTTTAATGACTCACATGTCTTTCACAGCAGCAGTACATTTTTTTAATTTCTTTATCTTGTCATCAGCATTGGGATTCCTTTCTGGTCTTCCATCCAAATACTAACCAAGATCTATTCAGACTAATTTTCAAGATCAACCAAGGTTGACTAGGCAGCTGGTCTCTGAGAAATTAAGCCCTGGACCTCATGAATTCTACAGGAGATGATTAGGAAATCCTATAGATATAGGCATAGATGTAGAAGTGGATACATACACATAGACGCACATACACATATACACAGAGGTGGTATTCAACAGATTCTGACCAGTTCTGGAGAACAAGTAGTGGAAATTTTGAGTAGTTTGGAGAACCAGCAAATATCACCTCTGACTGGCCCCACCCCCATCTATTCTCTGCCTCCTGAGTCCCAGCTGATTGTCCGGGTCTTCTTTTGTCACCCTGCACAGGAGAACAGAGCTAGAAAGCAGGCGAGTGGGGTGGGGAGGGAATGGAGATTTTGCAGTAACCTTCCCCTGCCATGCCTACCAAGCCACACCCACCAAACCATGCCATGCCCAGCAAGCCATGCCCACAGAACCAGTAGTAAAAAATTTGAATCCCACAACTACATATACATATAATTTTATTACATTTTTTACATGGCTAAAAGACAAATGTAAAAATATATAGAAAAGAAAAAGAAAGAATAAAAAGAAAAAGTGCAGAAAGCAGCAAGATAAAAGAAAAAAGAACCAGAAAACAATAAGCAATTTCCAACTTTCTTTTCAGCAGTTACAAACAAATCAATTATTCTTTTCCCTTTTTTAATATTACAAAAATCCCTTCAGGTTTTTATTCATTCCTTTTTCAATCATTTTTATATTTTTTTAACGAGTAAAAATAATAAAGGGAAGAGTGACATTATTTTAAATTTTTGCCAATACATTCAATGTCTGGCAAATAATTTTCACAAACCCCTCAGAAGGTTTGGGGAAAGTCCCAGGAATCCTTAGACCACACTTTAAGAAAAAAAACTGATGTAAATAAACCTTTGTGAAGCTAAATGAAGATTTTGCATTTGTGTGTGCCTATGTTTCAACTTCCACTCTAGTCCACAACTCCTCCTTAAGCCCATGTCACACTGAACCAATGGATGCAAAGAGGATGTAAAACGGACAAAAAAGCTTGCCATTCATTGGAAAACGCGATGCATCCATTGTGTACTGCCAACGTGTTTCATATGCTCCATTCCGAAAACATCCGTCTATTGCTATTTCATCCGCTCAAAAAGTTTTGAGCTGCCAAAACTTTTTGAGCGGATGAACTTTCCGCCATGTACGATCTACATCCGCAACACATATGGCCAACAAATGTTCTAAGTCCATTGTCATCCGTTACAGTCCAATGTATCCTCTCAGCATCCTCTGTACATCTGTGCAACTCACATCTGCTGCAGCGGAAAGCGGAAAGAGGGAGGAAGCGAAAGGTACGCGGAACGTCCACACAGCATTAGTAGCATGGACATAGAAAGGAGTAAGCGGATGCATCTTGTATATAAAGCATTAAAACGGACAAAACATTCATATATGGGATGTACCTCGGATATTTAGGATGTCTGGAGGATGTCTAGAGTATGTGGAAGGACACCTAGTGGAAAACCGACATTTCCCATAAAAAGGGGGAGGAAATCACCTGATCTCACTATCAGTCCAGCAGCCGTGGTGTACAGACCTCTTCAGCCTTGGTCTTGCTCTTCCACATCATCCATTGATCTCCACATGGATCATCGCACACTCCTTTTGGTAGCCGCAATCATTCAACACCAGAACCAAGCCCTGTTCAGACTGTTTCACCTTTTCTATGCAAGGAGAAGAGAGACGTGCAAGAGCTGTCTGGGTCCGAAGATGGATCGGGAGAAGAGTGGAGTTTGGATTCTATGACAAGCTGATGGTGGAGCTGAGGAATGAAGACCCTCATACATTTCAGCAGTTCATGAGGATGCCACCAGCCCTGTTTGATGAAGTTGTGGAGCGGCTGAGACCCAGGTTGACCAAGGCAAACACCAACTTCCGTCCAGCCTGGATCCTGGACTGAAGGTGCACTGACTCTGCGCCACCTGGCCTCTGGGACCACATACAGAAACATGCAGTATGCCTGGAGGTGCCACACAACACCAATCAGCATTGTGGTCAGAGAAGTGGTGCAGGCCATCATCAAAGAATACCTGGAGGAGCTCCTCCAGTGTCCCACCACTGAAGAAGGCTGGAGGAAAGTTGCAGAGTAGTGGTATCAGAGGTGGAACTTTCCCACACCGTTGGAGCCATAGATGGCAAGCACGTGGCTGCAAAGCTCCAGCCAACTCAGAGTCCAATTATTACAACTACAAGGGCTTCTTCAGCATCATCCTCTTTGCCATGGTTGATGCTGACTACAAGTTCATGTACATCGATGCTTCAGGCAATAGGTCAGCTTCAGATGCCCAGATATCACACGCAAGTGACCTCAAGGTGGGCTGGAACGCAACCTCATCATGGTTTCCCAGATCCAGACCCCCTACCCAACAACACACAAGATGTGCCCTACTTCATCGTGGGTGATGATGCCTTCTCCCTCAAGAACCTACCTCATGAAGCCCTACACTTCAAGATACCTCACCCGTGAAGAGAGGATCTTCAACTACAGGCTGTCCAGGGCAAGGCGTGGTGGAGAACGCCTTGGCATCCTGGCCAACAGGTTCCAGGTACTTCTCACCACCATGCAGCATCGCCCACAGACCGTGAGGGGCATCATGGAAGCTTACTGCATCCTGCACAATCTCATGCGCACCCGCTACCCAGTGTTGCAGAACAGACTTGTGGACTGTCAACAAGGCAATGGGGACATGAGCCTGGTGAATGGAGGCAAGGGCAGAACCTGATAGACACTGTGGATGTGCAAGGCCCCAACAGAGCTTCACGTGAAGGGAAGAAGCAACGCAACCTCCTGAAACACTGGTGCAACTCCCAGCTGGAGCAGTGGAGTGGCAAGAACAGGATGGTAGATGCTTAATGGATGCTTCTTCAGCCTGTCTCATCACACTGATGAGATTGGGCCATGTATGTTGAGTGGCCTTACAATGAATAGGGCATTAATAAAGAGTTTTGTTTATGTTGAAATGAGTTGATCAATGATTAAATTGTTATTGATAATAAAGGTCCATATGTGTGGCAGCTGGGAGGTGGACCATACAGTCCACTATGCTTGCACTGGAGGTTTATCTATCCCACAACTATCCTTATCCAGAGCTATCCTTACCCATCCCAAGCTATCCTTACCATCCCACAGCTATCATTACCCATCCCACAACTATCCATCTCACAGCTATCCTTACCCATCCCAAAAGCATGCAAAGGCTTAACCCTTTTTTTCAAAAGTTTTCACCAACACTTTATTAAGTAAAAAAAATGAACCAAGCAAAGATAACCTTTATTAATAACAAACAGTATGACTTTATTAAAAAGCAAAATGACCAAGTAAAGTGTCTTTAAGCAAAGATAAGGTGAACAGGTAACAACTCAGTCTCTGGCACTCTTCTCAGTCACTCTGAGGCGTGCCAGTGTCTCAGATGTAAAGGGGCCAGGGACTGTGGAGGTGGCTGTTGCTGGGTGCTGGTCTGAGGTGCCATTGGGTGCCTGGCCCCAAGAGTACAACGGAGATGGTGTGTGCAGGAAGCTCTCAGAGAGCTGACTCAGTCCCGTGAGGTTGAGAGGCACATCCTCAAGGACCTGGGATGTGAGGCCCAAGACTGATGACAGATTGTCCATTGAGGGGCTTGGCTGTGGGTGGAGGAAAGGAGGAGTGCAGTGGGGCTGTCTGGTCTGCAGCTGGGTCAGCTGAGGTGTCTGTGGCATCTGTGGCATCCAAGGAACCTGGGTCTGGACTGGGAAGGGCTGCCTCTGCTGTGGGAAGTCTTGGTAGTGGTAGGCTTCGAAGGTGAGGGGCTGCTGAAATCCATGGAAGGGCTGTGACATCGCCTGGGGTGGAGGAGCAGACCTGGAGTGGGTAGCAGCAGGTTCATCTGGGCCTGGAGGATGGTGAAGAAGAGCTGTGATCCTCTCCATCACCTGGTACTGGGCCTCGGGCAGGTCCATGAGGGTCTGGTTCATGTACGTGATGAAGTCCTTGCGGTTGGAGGATGGTATATTGAAGTGGACCAGCTGGATGAGGAGATTTGTGCTGGCTTTTATGTGTCCCTGATCTCCAAGAGGACAGTGTGGCTCTGTCCCTCCGGTCTGCCTCTCTGCCTGCTTTCTGTGGAGGTGGAGCTGGGGATGGTGTGGGTTGGTCTCTGGTGGCTGCTTCTTCTTGCTCCATCTGAGACAGGGGGATCCTCCAAGTCCTCTGGCACGGGAGTGCAGCTGTCGGTGGGGTCTTTGTTGTGGGGCCCTCCAAAGGCACCTGTCTGGACACTGTAGCTGTCTCCTGGCTGGAAGAGGAGTGGCTCTCTGTGGCTGTCTGAGGTAGAGGGTTGGCAGAGGGGCTGCCCCTCAGTGGCGGATATACCCTCCAGGAAGCTGCACTTGGCCATGACATAGGTCTCCCGGTCAGTGAGCTTGACAGCGGCCTGCCCGGATCTCTTCAGGTGCAGCTTGCCATACCAGGTGTGCATATGCTTCCACCATCCCACGAGGACATCTGAAGTGTAGCCCAGGCTCTCCGCCTTCTCTCTCCATGCTGCCTGCTTCCACTTAGTGTCGCGATAGAGCCTGTGGCCCTTCCTCCACAGGTACTCGTTCTCCCTCAGCCATTCCAGCACCTCCTCCTCATGGTCTTTGGAAATGGAGTACTGTTTCCTCTCCCCCTTCTCCTAGCCTTGCCTCTTCCTCCTCTGGCAGGGGCTTCAGGGCCTTCAGCAGCAGGGCTTTGAGGGCCTTGGGCTGGTCCACCACAGCAGCAGCAGCAGGGAAAAGCACCGCAGCACCAGCAGAGAAAGCACCAGCAGCAGCAACACAGGAGCACCACCACCAGCAGCAGAAGCACCAGCAGCTTCAGAATCAGTGCCAGGGGTGGGATGGTGGTTCTGTCCTTCCTGCCAGGGCTGGCAGGAGTAGGCACAGGCTTCCTCTTCTTCCCATGGTGTTCTCTCAAGATGTCTCTAGCAGCAGGTCTTTCCTCTGAATGGTGACCTGCTTGCGAGCTGCATCCTTTTATATCCGTGAGTTGACGCAATTCATTCTCCCCGCATGCGCAGTGAACGCTTGGCATCTGCTACGCATCTGCTATGCATCCTATAGGCGTCCATGATGCATCCGCGTCATCTGCTATGCATCCACTCCTTCCACTACGCGTCCACTTCGCTATTCTCCCCCGGAAGCCCTGAGGATGTGTCATCTGCTTCCATCCGCTTTCATCCGCTAGCTAGGCTTCCTACGAACATCCGCTTTACATCCCCGCTACATCCTCCCCACGTCTGTTCCTTTCCGTTGTTGTCTGCTCTTTTTTTGCAAATTTGGGGCACTTTTGAGAGTAGATAACAACGGATGGAAAATTTGCTCGTCCGCTGTGTACTTTTTACATACGTTTTGCATCCGTCAGCCAGTGTGACCTAGCCTTAAGATTGCCAGAATCTGACCCAAATCAGTTCTGCCCCCTAGCAGGTCTTCCTTAGTTAAACTCATACAAAACCAGCATGGTGGAATTTGTTAACTTTCCTGTTTCATTCTGCAGGAGACCAGCCATCAGGCAAAGCAACAGAAAACAAGGGGAGGGGGGGGACACCATCCTGCTCTATGTTGCTGTGAGATTTGGTTGCAGCAAAATCTCCTCACTTCCTCCAGAAAGGAAAGGTTAAAAAAAATCAAGCATGGCTTTTTCTGCTTGCTAGTTCCTTATGGAGAGAGCAAGATGCAGGCAAAACTCTTGTCAGGCTCAAACCTATTTATTCTCAACATTAATAAAATATTGCTTGCAATGTGCTACATATATTTGCAACTGCACTTGAAGCGTACGACTTGATTCATGAGAGCTCACTTTGTATAATTCTTTTATGGGTTGTTGCTTGGAATCTTGTGGCTTGTGTCTGTTCTATGTATTTAACAAGCTGCATTTGTCTCTTCTGGGATGGACTGAAGAGCACTTTGGCTGACAGTATGACTCATGAGCAAGTTGAAGCTTACTTTATAGTGACCGCCCCTGCCAAGACTAGTATGCTGCAGAACACTGTTGTTCAAGGAAGGAAGAAGGAGAGCTGCAGATAAGTCAGAAGGGGGTCTAATGGAATTGAGCTGATTATACTATATTATATAATTGATGGCCTGAGAGATTTTAGTATACATCCAGATGTTGGCTTTACTGTATATATCATGCTGCAAGTAAATAATGGTGTATCTTCCAATACTGTACATATCTTTAGGATGGAATATATATTATCTCCCAGGCATACAGATGGCTCATCAGTCATTACAGTATCAGGTTATTGTTTGGGTGCATTTGATTTGTCCCTTGGTTTTGTTGAATGGCCATCAAATTGTCTTCAGACCTAGATTATCCCATCCACTCTGTTAAAACAGTACTAGTCAGGCCCAAATAATACAGCAAGTCCTCAATTTAGGCCTACAATTGAGCCCAAAATTCTGTTGATAAACAAGACAGTCAAGGGAGTTTTCCCCATTTTATGACCTTTCTTGCCATAGTTGTTTAGTGAATCACAGTATTTAGTTAAGTTAGTAACATGGTTGTTAAGTGAATCTGGATATATATGTATGTGTGTGTATGTGTGTATATATATATATGTGCTGTTTAGCTTCCTTCGGGTATTATCCCACGTCATTGTAGTGCTGTTAAA
>BHFT01025476.1:0-42440 GCA_004320025.1 Laticauda laticaudata | reverse complement strand
AGTAGAGCACCAATCAGCTTTCAGTGTTTGTTAACCAATAGGAATAGACTATTTGAAGTATGTTAATATGGAACACTAACAAATACAGTCATAATATGCATTAATAAATAATGAATTCCAAGATTTTGGTCCTGACGCACTCAAGGTTGATTTAATCTTGTATCCCTTTGAGGTCAGTAAAATGAGTATTGTTGTGGGCAATTTGCTGATGCTGTAAATTGCTTAGAGAATGCTCTGAAGCACAATGGCATGGTATATACATCTAAGTGCTATTTCTATTACTACACACACACTCACACAATTATATACATTCAACAGGCAGTTATTAGAAACATTTTCTATGAAAAATGGAAGCAATAAAATATATTTATTAAATTTACTGCTTTGCTATCTGCTACTGTCCACCTTCTGTGTCTATACAGACACCCAATTGATTTAAAACTTGAAGTTATCTAGAACTTTATCCAATAATGCTATCACAGCAAAAAACCCTTCTTCACCGAATGACCCAGGTCAAGTCAATTAGTCTGCAGCCCTGACAATGGATTCATCCTGCAGTAACTGTAATACTGGCAGAAAAGCAAACATATCACCATAAATAAAAAAATTATATCCCAAGTAAGCTCTCTGAGTGCATATAAAATCTAAACAAACTTTTATATCTGCAGTATTTCTGTTTACCTTAAGAAAATAATAAATTTAGCATTTTTGAAACCAATAAAAACCATGTAGAGAAGCTGCAGAGCTTTGTTGAAAAAAATAAAATTAAAGCTAAATATGAGTTGTGAATTGAAAAATTAAGTCATAGAAGTATAAAAAACATCTTCTGCTTTGGAACATTTCATCCTGTATGACTAGATTGCAATTCCCGGAATTCTTAGCAATGGCCTTGCTTGTGGAAACATTCTGAAAGTACAAGAAACATGATAACTTTACAAGCAGTAATAGTTCATATTCCACTGAATACATTGTGGAATGCACACAATGATCTCTAATTATTGTGCTTGAAATAGATGTGTAGGAAAAAGTATTCAGACTGCATCCACATGATGAAAGCAGGGCTATGTCACTTCTGACTTTGTATTTTCATAGGAATTAAATTTTAAGATGCTTATATTTGCATCAGTGCACTAGAATAGTGTTCTAGAAATTTTGAAATCTGTTCAAATGTAAAACTAGTTGTTGAGTGTTTTAAGGAGAATGGCAAAGTCACGCATGACATTGGACAAATGTGGCCTTTTTTCACAGTGCAAAATGTAAAATATAAGAAAAACCCTTCTTTCTTTTTATGTCTATGACAATTTACCATAATCAGTGGCAGATTTACAGTATATCAGCCAATTGTGTTTCCACTAATATTAGCCTTCTATGGATAGGAAAGTGATACAGAAGAATGTATGAAAGATGTTTACTACAAGGACAAGAACAGTTGAAGGTAATAGTATGAAGCTTCCATTCAGTTTTCTTCTTTCTGGCCATGTTAAAAATACATAGGCTTATACAGGTTATGCAAATGGCAACAGTCAAAGCAGTGATGAATGAAAAATAGCCTTGAATGAGAAATTTCTCCAAAATACTGAAACCAGTATAGATAGCTGACCACCATTACAAAGCAGTTAGGGATTTCAAACCATATTCATTTGAAGTTTAGAATTTTTTTTAATCTCATGCTACATATATTCCCTGCATACTATTTGTTCCGTCCGGAAAAGACGCACGGTAGACCGGGTTCCAACAAATAACTCTTTATTAGTTAACAGCAACAGTAACGGAACATTGGCTCAAGCCATGCATAAGCTTTATATAGAGGCTTGCCTGCCGGCTTGTAGCCAATGACATTCATTTAACTTTGCCGCCTTTGAGCAGCTCCTTGGATTGGTTCTGAATGAACCAATCTTTATTGGGCCTTTCTGGCCAATCAGAAGACACTACTTGGAACCTTCCAAGTTATACAGAACACCCGTCCCCCTTTAGTTCAGTCCTACATGAGTGATGTAGTCGCACAGGTAGGTGGGGCTTCTCTGTCTCTAGTTGACCTAGGACTTTCAAGCGGTACGGTTGGGATCGCTGTCTCTCCGGCTCGTCTCCATGGAACCGCCTGGAAGGGTGAGTCAGCATTGACGCTACTGCTTAAGTTGCTCAGGCGGTGGTTTTGCCGCTCCCTATCCTGGTTCAACCGGGCTGGTTGAGCTGGCCTGTCTGGCCCCTTCCAGGACGGCTTCCCTTTCGCTTGGACTACCTCCGATGGTTTCATCTAACAATAAGTGCTCTTTTTGGTTGGTTAGATGTTCTAGATTTAATTTCAATGGTTCATTTTCAACACCCTTTTGTATTTGTTTGTGGTTTCCCCCCCCCCCCTGGTTTTTGTTTTCATCAATTTTATTATTTGAGGTTGCACGGTCATTTTACGCTCGATGTTTCGGGAATGAAGCTGGTCTATGTGCCACTTCCATTCTCTTCATCGTCCACGGTAGTTGTAGGAACCGGGGGCCTGTTATTTGGGTGATAGTGGCTGGAAGCCAGAGAGGGTCCTCGGTAAAATTCTTTGCATAGACTAGGTCGCCGATTTCAAAAGTGCGGTATTGGCTGGATGAGTCGGAGGGTTTCTCACAAGTGTAATTTGGGTGCAGTCTATCTAAATGGATCTGAGTTTCCTCCCCATTAACAATTCTGCGGGCTCTTGTTTGTTGTACTACTGGGAGTGATGTGGTGTAGTATAAGTAAACGGTTCAGCTTGTCTTGGACATCCCCACGAGTCCATTTTTTCTAGGACTTCTTTAGTAAACCTGACATTCATTCGCCCTACCATTCAGCGCTGGGTGGGCCGGCGTGGTTAGTGCTTGGCATATAACCCAGGATGCTAAGTGCTGTTTCAAATTGTATAGCCGTTAGTTGTGGCCCTCAATATCCTTGTCTATACCAGGCCACCAGGCATTAGCCCCGTGGCCAGGCTTTTCATTTTTACTATTGCCAGGGTGGCCCTCATGTAGCATACCCAACACCTCTTCCTGCAGTCTGGATGGAATTCACCACCCGATCTCCACACAATAAATACCCCTTTTGTATTGACAGTTCAGTTTTGTCTAGTCCAAAAAAGTTTAAAACCTTCAGTCTTTTGGCTTTCCGCTAGCCTTTACCTACCCAATGTCAAAACACGGGCAGTCACTGGGTCTTTTTGCCGTGGGCTCTGGCAACATCATTTGCAGACAATGGAAGTTTGGGACAGGTCTCTACTTGTAGGGCGGTGGTGGTTGGAGCCGGGCGTCCTCTATGGTTGGTAATGGTGCTCGGCTTAAAGTGTCTGCATGGGTGATTTGTTTCCCGGGTCGATGCAGCAAGGTATATGAATAGGCGGACAGGAATTCTGACCACCTAGTCATCCGTGGGTATAGAATGTTCAGTGTGGATTTGTTTTCCGCCAAAATCCCCAGTAACAGTTTATGGTCAGTCCACAATGGAAAATGTCCTCCCATAGAGGTATTTGTGAAAATGTTTAACTCCGGCAACGATTGCTAGGGCTTTCCCTGTCTAGCTGGCTATAGTTGCGTCTGCTTTGGAGAGCGTTTTCGAGTAAAAGGCGATGGGTGCCTCTCTCCCATCAGGTAATTGGTGGCTCAGGATGGCACCGACTCCGAAAGTGAGGCGTCACAGGTGACCGTCAATGGAAGTGTATTACTAAACTGAATAAGAACAATGTCTGAGGTTAATAAGTCTTTTATGCTTTGGAATGCTTTTTGTTCTTTATGACCCCAAGTCCAGACAGTTTTTTTATCCAGCAAAACAGGTGTAATGGTTTTGCTATTGTTGCTTTGTGGGGAGGAATATGTTATAAAAAGTTGATCAGACCCAAGAATGCCTGTAAGTCTGTTTTATTTTTTGCCTGGTGCGTTTTTAATTCTTTGACTTTTTTGTCTGTTGGGTGAATACCCTGTTCATCAATTAAATACCCTAAAAAATTCAACACGGTCGGTAGCCAGGCAGCATTTTTCCATTTTTACTTTTAGGCGGATTCTCTAAATTTGGGTTAGCACTTCTTAGTCTTGCCTTCTAATTGGGTCGTGTTTTTTGCTGAAATTAGGACGTCATCAAAGTATGGAATGACCCCTTTTATCCCATTTAATAGGCATTCCATGAGGTGTTGGGAAGCACCTGGGGCAACGCTTACTCTGAAGTTGAAGCCTGTTACATTTGAATGCCCTCTATGAGTTACTATTGTTTGTGCTTCAGTTGTTATTGGGTCTACTGGAAGCTGCTGATATGCCTGAGCAAATCGAGTTTCGCAAAAAAATTTTCCTCCCCCAAGTGAGTGTAGTAAGGCTGACAACTGGTTACCGGGTATGCGCTTTGCTGTAGCGCATGGTTCAGGGTAGCCTTGTAGTCTCTGCAGATGCGCACAGACCCGTCAGGTTTTACAGGTATTACTATAGGAGTCTCCCACCTATAGGAGTCTCCCACCTATGGTCAATTGGTTCTATGACCCCTTGTGCAATCAGTTTGTTTAATTGCTCATCTATTTTGTTTGGCTTTAATGCAAAGGGGACTCGTCTGGCTTTACCTTCTTGGTGCTATCTGGGGATCTAAGCTAAAGGAAATTGGGGTCCCCTGGTACCTGCTAGAGTGCCGTTCAAAAGACGTCCTGGAATATCGTGTAGCAGGTTCTCTTTCCAATCGCTTGCGGCTATTCGGCTTCTCCAAGCCATCCCCGATGCCCAGTGGTGCGAACCATTCAATGCCAGGAGGCTGGGACGGTTCTCGCGTGTTGTTTGTAAGTGACTTGAAGTGTCCTAGACCTACCACAGGAATTTTATTTTCCCTGGTAGTCTTGAGAATTAATTTTTGTTTCTTGAGTTCTTTTTGTTTATGTTTGGAACCAACCGCCTGATTGTGTTCCAATACATCATTGATAGGAAAGATCCTGAATCGACCTCCATTTCAACAGGGGGCTCTCTTCAATGGTCACTACAATTTTGACTTTTCTCCCGCTTTGCCGTCTGTGCGGCTTCGATTGTGATGGTCTGATAGTTTTTTCCTCAGTTGCTCCCATTTTCTGTTGGCTTGCCTCAGTTCAGTTCTTAGTGGGGGAATTACCGTGTCTGCTAGGACTGCGTGTTCTTACGATTGCAGCAGACTCTTTTGATGTGTCCCCTCTTCTTGCAAGCCCGACAGATGGCATCAAGGAACTACAATGTGTTAGGAAAGACAGCCCTCTTTTTGCTTGATCTGAAATTTCCTCTATTTCGTTGCTCTCCAGAAAATCAGGAAGCGATCTATATAAGACTCCCAATCTTTTTCATTGGGGTTAAAAGGTGCGGGCGGCGGCATGGCTACCACCATTTCGTCTAGTGTGGTTGTTTTCTCTCCGCATGCTCGGTCTCCGCTTAAGAACGATCCCATCCTCGTCGCCAGTGTTCCGCCCCAGAAAAGACACACAGTAGACCGGGTTCCAACAAATAACTCTTTATTAGTTAACAGCAAACAGTAATGGAAACATTGGCTCAAGCCGCGGCAGCCCTTTATATAGAGGCTTGCCTGCTGGCTTGTAGCCAATGACATTCATTTAACTTTGCTGCCTTTGAGCGCTCTTGGGATTGGTTTCCTAATGAACCAATCCTTTACTGACCTTTCTGGCCAATCAGAAGAGACTACTTGGAACCTTCCAAGTTATACAGAACACTATTTCATTTATTTCTTTATCTGATAGTTTTGCTCATTTTGTTGTTGAGGCCTTTGGGGAGGGCTAGTTATTCTTCCCTCCCCTTCCCTTCTCTTGTGTTCCAGTCTTGCACAGAGTTTTCTCACTGGTTTTAGTGAGTATTTTATGCTTGCTTATTTACATCTCTTAATTTTGATTGCAGACTCTGAAATTCACAAAGGTCTGTTCCAACATCTGTTCAGTATAAATCACAACAATATATTCAACCACCAGCACAAATATTATAAGAGGCAAAAAAGGCAGTAAAGCATGTAAACTACAAATAACTAAAAATCTGTCCATAATTTCAGTGACACGAATCTCGCAAAGTGTGTGTGTGTGTGTGTGTGTGTATTCATTCAGTGACTTTGCCAATATGTTTTTGTGTGCACATATACTCATAGACATAGTCACACACATATTTACAAAGCAACTAAAATTATTGCCAGATTTGTACATATACCTCTATCCTCTCTCATCTCAATTTTATCTCTATGATCTGTTCAACACAAAATTTGAAAAATAATATCTCTTTTTTGTGGGTGGTAATTGATTTTCTTCTTTTTAATGCCACATTCTGGAATGTCATCTTATGATGAAATAGATGATAAATAACATAGCCTGGATAATTTTGTTTGTTTCAAGAAAAGTCTTGGCACAAATGATAGTGATGGCATTTCAGCTTTATTCTTAACTGATTGGGCTTTTTAATATAGCATACTGTACATTGTGAAATTGGTTGAGTACATTTATTTCATTAAATTGGTAGAAATAACACTGAAAATGTTTCTTTAGACCAATGTAAGGTGCCATCTTTCTATACATTTGGGTTAAATTACTGTAGATCATACTGTAGGCATTACTGTCAATGAGAATTGCAGAGGTTCAGTGCTTTCAGAGATAAAATTAAATTTAATGTTCCCATTTTTGATGCTTTGCTGGTTTTCCCTGTCATGCAAAATTTAAAAGTATAGAAGAAGCTTTCCTTTACTCTCTCTCAGCATAAACTAAATACATAAATGGAAAAACACTAGGCCTGCTGACTCACTATCTGATGATGCTTCATCTCACCAGACTTTTCACTTTATATTCCCCTGTGAGTATAAATCAGAAAGCATATACCTAGATGGTCTACACAGTTGGGAATATGTGATAATTTTGTGAAGATTGCTTATTCATGCACTGCTACTCTATCTTCTTACTGAATGAGTAGATTTTGATTAAAGGGCTAGATCTTTCCCCACACATGGAGGAACTGATTGAAAACCACTGAGTTTTATAAGAAGTCTGTGTTTAATTTTCTTGAATATGTGAAAAGCTACAAATTTAGGTCTCATGACAACTTCAGAGTTCTAATTCTTACGAAACACACCATATATATGCTAGCATATATATAAAATTATGCTATTATTACCTATCAGGATAATGCTATGACAAATTATAAGTCAAAGCAATTCATCTCTGAAATACATTAGGAGGATACATAACTAAATATCATTTATACAAAACATTCACTATGCCTCTATATACCCTTAAATCTGAGCAAATCATTCTTGCTATATTATATTATATCAAATATTTCCTTCTGTTATTCAGACCTCTCACCTTTTGTTTATTAATTCTATTGAATCATGATGTTACCCATCTTTCTATTCCATTCAATCTATTAACCCACTGGTTTTATAATTAGGTCATCATTCATTTTCTCCATGTGACCAAACCACTTCAATATTTAACAGTAATATTAAAAATTAAATATGTAAATTTTCACTAAACCTTATATTTCAGCTTTTTTTTTCACCTTCAGTAATCAGTTCAACTATATGTAAATCTTTTTCATAGTTCAGGCCCAATCACTATCATATGTTTTCTCTCAGTGATTCCTGGCATTGCACTCTTCTGAAGAAAGAACTGTAATATTGTTCCTGTGATCTGTTGGGCCAGTTCTGTCAGCTTAGGAATTATAGCCCTGAGTGTTCCTACAACTACCCGGACCACACCGCCCTTTACTTCCCATGTCCTCTTTTGTTCCTTCTTCAGGCCCTGATATTTCCCCAGTTGTGGAAAGCCCACCGAATCTTAGCTCTTCTCAATATTCTATGGAATCGCCCATCTAGACTTGGGAGAGTCTAGCCTATTTTCTGTGTAGATGTTCTTATGTACACAATGCCCCTTTGTTGTATCATTCAGTTTATGCTCTTTCTTCCTATATCTTATACCATGTCCTTATGTGTTGGACAGTCTCTGAGGCCTCTCTGCACAGTCTTAAACCCTGTAATCCCTTCCTTTGGGGTATGGTCAGGATGACTATATGGAACTGAGCATTTACTGGCCGGATGCCTTTCCTGCTGTCTGTGTGGAGTTCAGAGAAGATATTTTCTCTTTGTGCCCTGTTAGAGAAATATCTGTTGCCTGCCTAGGATTGACCTTTCAACCTTCTGAGATGGAGATGGGTGTCTTTACCCCTAGGCCACACTACTTAAAAAAAGTAAATCTTAGTGATGCTATGAAATTGCTACCATATTTGTAGCCAGCCTTTTGTGAGCTGCACATTGCAGGACTATGGAATTTATGGCTCTTAATAATGCTGGACTCTATCTGTCATCAGTCCATTAAAAATAAAAGTCAGGAATTGCATTTCAATACCATTTATTTATTAATTTTCTGTTATTTTCTATGATTAGAGAAAAAATAGGAAGAAAAAGAAGGAAGCAGTCCTCATAAGCATTAAGAAGACCCATGCTTGATCAGAGCAAAAGCCTGTCTATTCAGGGTTTTTAAAAAAGTATGTATGGAAAGTTCACAAGCAGAAGATGAGTACAAGTTAATCATCTTTTTCACATGATGCTTCCAGGCATGGTATTTATATGGAAATCAGCACATTGATAGAATTATCTCCACGAATTTGCCCCATGGACTTTTAAAGTCACTCAAGCTACAGGCTAGCATTCCATATCATTTTACCAAGGTGCTTTGTGTTGTGCTTTTTTGTATTACCTGAAGGAGGGGTTCCTTCTATACTTTTCAATATGATGCAGAATTTTATATCTTTATTTTGCGTCTTCTTTTGAGTGTTTTTTCTTAAGTTATAAATTCAACTTTTTCACATTTTTCCCTTGTGTTTTCTATCATTTCTCCTTCTGCAATATTTCTCTTCAGTTACAGTTATTAGAACCATGTACTGAATTTTAAATTTAGGAACATATTGCTCTGAGAAGAATTATGTGTAGTATTAACAGTTTGACTTCGGATCATTTTTTTTTTTTTAAACTGGTTTCCAAAATAGAATTTGATTTTTTCCTTGCTCTCAAACATTTGGGCAATCAGCAGAGTTGGCTATCTTCCTGATCATTCTTTGCTCCAGACATTTATAAAGAAATTATAACCCATTGTTCAAATTTCTTCATTGTGAAAACTATCTCTGAATGCCTACTTAGGGGTTTTCTATTCTTTAATCAGTTACTAACCCAAAAAAAAACCTTTAAAATTTCTATAGCTTCCACCAAATCATATTTCTGATTGCAAACATGAAATGGAAAAAATCATTGCTGTGGAATTTTCTATGAGATTTGAAAGAATATGTGTCAAACAATCCAGGAAAACAAAAAATGAAAAATATATTTTTGCTAAGTCAAACCACCTACTTATCTATTTAAGTATTTATACATTGTCTGTCAATGTCTTATTCCCAGTCCTAAAAAATGTAAGAACTAAATATTTGTCTTTTTGAATGCAAAATAAATAAATTGAGTAATATTGAACTATTGCTTTTTCCATAATATATATGGCATAAAGAGACAAAACAGAACAATAAAATATTTTCATAAAACTAAGATAAACCTTCGCAAGTAAAAGTTGTGGTAAAAAGACCTGAAGACGAACCAAAGAAAGAAGTGGAAAAAACAGTGAACAAAAAAAGGAAGGGAAAAAATAATTTTTGGACTATACAATTTATTACTTGTTCAAACATATCTGAACAATCTCTTCCTGAACAGAAAGAGCTTGTTCATATATGATAAATACAAAAAGAATAGAAAATATAGATAGCAAAGAAGTAGAGAAAGGGCAGAATTTATCTTCTATTTTCATTCAGGACTCCTGGGAGGAAATAGTGGACTGAAGACATCTCTATGAAAAGTGAAGCCAAAAATTACACTTAAGAACAAAGAATCAACTATATTCCTTTGATCTTCTCTGGAGAACTAGAAGATGTGAGATTGCCAACAGTGCACTCCACACAGTTGTTCCTCATGAGAAGGCTGCAGGACTGTAGTCTCTGAAGATGCAGGAAATGATGTTTTTTGACATTTTTGCTTCAGGTGCAGCCAGAATCTTCAAAGGTTATTAAATTCACACGTCCTTTGCTAACCTGGAAATTGCCTATTAACAACTTTAAAGAAGTTATATATCTTAAAATTGCAAGCTGAAAACAACATGTGAGACCCTTCAATACTTAATAAAAGGAAAGGAAACTGAATCTGTATAAGTTTTGAAAATTCAAAATATGTAAATAGTAAAAAGCAAGGAAAAAATGGGCCATGGAAAGTTTTACATACATTAAGTCAGGGGTGTAAAACTGGTGGCCCACGGGCCGGATGCATCACATACAGGCCACACCCACCCTGACTCCAGAACGGCAAAAAATATCCTGATATGTTGCTGTATGTCACGTGAGGTTATCGAGTTTGACACCTGTGCACTAAGAGCTCAGAAAATGTTGAAATATTTGATTTTAAATATTAAGACACTGAAATTAATTTTAAAGAATAAATGCATTTTCATGGGAAATAAAAATTATTTTTAATACTGGATACATAACAAGATAAGAAACTTATAATGGCATTCAGAGATATTGTTGAGGAATGGCAGTGAGACTTTGAATTGATTACGTCACTTATGTCTTCTTTTATGAAAAGAAGAAGCTCTTCCATCAGAAGATGCTATCACAGAAAAAGATTTATGGACAAAATTTATCACATATACAAAAAATGGATAAGTCTCTAAAAATTAAGAAGGAAATAAAAATGCCAGTTCAGGTAAGCAATTGTATTTTTTTTTTCTTTCTAGTCTTACAAAACAGGCTTGTTAAAGTTTTTGAAAATGTCTTAGTAAAGGACAAATATAATTTCAATGGATTAAAAACAAGTTTGCTTTCTATAAAAACATTTATAAAGTTGGCTTACTTAATCAGGGTTAAAATTGGATGTGTTGTTTCTTGAAGAGGAACTTGTATCTGGACTTGCTGATATCTGGACTAGAAAAGACATTGTGTACAGAACTTGCCTGCAACTTAACAGTTGAGTTATTGGGTGAAGAATTTTATATCTGTTCACTACCAGAAAGCGAAGAGATACTTTTTTTAAGTATCAATTAAGCTTCAATTTCTTACTCCCTGAAGAGATACTAAAACTGTTTATGTTTATTGTAATAAGGGTGGGAAGTTACTTTCCTAGGTTTTTTTCCTCTTTCTTTTCTCTTTACAGTTTTTCTTTCTTTTTAGATTCCTCTGTCTTGCTGTTTTTCTTTTTAATTTATATTATCTTTTATTGTATTTAATTTTTTAAGAAAATATTATTAAAAACCCTTTCTATTTTATTTGGCCTTCTGTGAGAAAACAATATATATTCCACTGGGTGGTTGTGAAAAGTTTGCTAATTTTTGAGCTTAATATCAACCCAATCAGAATAATTAAACCCTACATCAGGGGTGTCAAACTGGCAGCCCAGATGCATCATTCACAGGCCCACTCCAACTCCACAAAGGGAAAAACATCATGATATGCCATGTGACTACAATGTGACATTGCAAGTTTGACCCCTGCCCCATGGCTTACATGAACTCAAATCCTGAGAATCAGATGATTGCAATCTAGAATACTAGAGTAATTTTACTCCTGATCTTCTGTATCTTTGAAACAGTTTGGAGAATACATGAAGTAATAAACAAAGATTTATTGTAAAAACAAAGTAATTAGTAAAAACTAAACAAAGTAATGACCAAAGATTTTCAATATCTTTGAAAAGCTGGGAAAGATGACACTAGAATCTGATCTCAACACCACGGAAGGTTGTATGATAGTTCCCAAAGCAATTAATTTTAAGCATTTGAAAAAATGCAATGATTACCAGAGATCAGCATGGATTTGCCATATTAATTCTATTTCATTTTTGATTGCATAACTTCCTTAACAGATTATGGGAAAGCTGTGATATAATATACTTTGACTTCATTAAAGCATTTGATCAAGTACCCATTGTTGTGGAACTGAATCCTTTTAGCCAAGTAAAGTATACTAACAGGAATAAAGATAAATCTTATTTTTTAATTTAACTTCTTAATAATAGCCACTGGATCACTGTTGGAGGACCAGATGCTCACATTTTCAGAATCTGACCTTAATTAACATTTATATATTCATAAACAAGTAAACTCATGACTGGCTAAAGTATTCACATACTGACTGGCTGATGTGTTGTATACACTACAATACATGAAATGAAGGCATATATTAAAAAAACTACAAATGAAAATTTATTAATACACTTGTTTACCTGCAGATACATTATTTTTCTTTATCTCTCCTTGGTTTTTTCTTTCCATTTTTTTGATCTTTCACTGTCTACATGCTGGTTTAGTTAACAGTAAGGCTGCTATCTACAACAAAATCAGACAAGGAAACTAATTAACTATGGATAATCTAGATTGCTAGATGTCAACTAAATTGAGGATACTAATTGTTCTTCAATTAACTAGGGTCAAATTTAAGTGGCTATGATTTTAATATTTTCATTTTCATCAATGATAATGATGTTGAATAGTTGAATGGTTTAAACTCGAACTACTTTTGCAGAATTATAAGATATCCAGAATCTATAAGATGGGATAACACATACATTTTCATAAATCAATTAATTTATTTGGTAGGTTCCTCAAGTTTATAGTGAATGCCTTCCCAGGAGTGTGGCATTCATTTTTATACTTCATTTTCATATGGTCATCTAGAATTCACAGTTTTGCACTGTGTGTGCCTTGGTTGCCTGGTAACAAAATATTTTCAGTGATTTGTTACAGACAAAACTCTGATAGAGAAGCAGGGATTATTCTAAGATCATCCTTGCATGGCAGTTTAATAACCAAATTTTCTTGAATATATTCAGAGTTTGCTGGTTTAAAATTGATATATGTAAATGTGAACACTGCTATTCAAATTGCTTTACTACCAGGTACAAATTTATTGGAAATGTGTAATTTTTGCAAGCTCTGGTCTATGAACAATGAATTAATGACTCTAAAAATGTCTTTTTCACAGAGTAAAGCATTGCCTTTCTAGCACCTGAAAAACATTGTATATCTTACATGCTGGGCCGTGAATGTTAGGTTGTTTAGCAAAATAGAGTCATCCATCCAAGATTAAGTTTGCAGACATAAGAACTTCTGAACAATCAAGATAATCCTTTATATCCTGCCAATACCTGCTAGCACATGTAAATAAACTATAGTGGTAGTCAATGAGCATCACAGGAGTGAATGAACACAGTCCTAAAGATAAGATTAAACAGACACACATGGCAAAACACAACACAAGCACTTCTGTCAAATTATTAAATAACTAATTCATTAAGCCATAGCATTAAGCCAAGAAGCTGGCTATTTTTTGTGTAGTCAGTATAGTTAGAATAATTGAGACCAGCTGTAATACTGTTTGGATTCTGGAAGGAATCCAACATTACTTAAAGGCAACATAACTATGCAGATGTCGACTGCAAAGAGAAATACTACATTGTAGAGTTGAGTTCAGGCTGTCCTGCTACACATGGTTTATTAGAGATGGATCAAGTTCTGTCCAGCTTGTCTAATAATTATAAGCCAGCTGCAGCAAGCTAGTTTTAGAACTGAGTGATGTAAACAAATCTTTTTGACTTTTTAAATACATATTCTTTTGTGAATAAACCTTACCCAACCATATGCTCTTTACTTATTTTTTTAAATGATCTTTTCAAATTTAAAATGGATGCATTATATTTAAAAGAAAGTAATAAAATGCTGAACCTTTTCAATTTTTTACTTTTGTTCAATATTTTTAGATGTTTCATAGTTTAAACATTTCTTGTAAGAAAACATGTTGTACACAGATATTGATAAACATGTATACCTTACTGTATAATATTGCAAACTTTACAGGAGAATGCAGTGTATATTTTATGAATGCATAGAATGCAATTAGTCTATGAATCCAAATATTGAAATAACATATTGGACAATGGAAGGATTATCCATAACTGGATAATACTAAACTCTGTAACACTGTAACTGAACTGCAATTGTCATTTTTTTGTGTGTATTTTGGAATTACAGTCCTATTAAGTGATTTATTGTGTCAAAATTGAGAACCAGAGCGAGAAGTTTGTTTAATAAAAGACCGATAATTAATTGATTTGTTTTTAAGATTGTGAAAATATTTTTATATGATTCATTGTAATAATGAATTATTAATAACCAAAACAGTATTTGTATAAAATAATTAAAACAATAAACTATTCTAAAAATACAACTTTCAGGTATACTTGTAAAAGAAGAAACAGACATCCTGTGATCTCCAGAACTTAAAATTACATTTAATTACTTACCAAGCTTTCGTCAGCCTCTGCTGACATTGTCCAAGAATTAAGCTACCATTGCAGAGATCTCTGCCTTTATATATCATTAATCAATTTAATACTTGCATGTGTGATAGGCCCTTTCAACTGCCTCCCATCAGTAATTAGCTCTGCTTTTTTTTTGCTTCCATCATGTTGGTCAAAGGAAGCTTATCTCATGTTTTTACTTCTCCTGTGTCCAACCCAGCCTGGAAAGCTTATCTCTGGGAGGTGATGTTAGCCTGCCAGCTATTGCAATTTGTTGCTTTGCTCATGACCTTATGGTTGGCCAGCTCGTTCTTCATTATGCCTGTCTGCTATAACTTGAGACAACTCTACCAAGGTCCTCTGTATTTGAACAGGCCTGTCCTAAGTCTTTCTGAGCAATTTTTCAAGTGCATTTCATCCCAGTCTATTGACATTCTCAGTTCCAATTGACTACATGTCTTCTCTGGTATTTGATCATTTCCTCTTACATTCATTGGCTATTAGGTTCTGATAGTTTCCTTAGTCTCTCCTCCTCCTCCTCCTCTTCCTCCTCCTCTTCCTCCTGTTTGATTCAACAATGCCAAATAAAGACCATGAAGTCCATTAAAGTCTTCTGGTCATGATGTTTTCCTACTTTTCCACCTGAACATCTCTGTTCCATTCTTATTTCCTTCTAGTGGGTGCTATTTTCTCTTTCTGCTCATGCTAAGTGAAGCATATTCATTTTTCCTTCTAAGCATTCATAGTCATAAATATGAGTGGTGTGGTGGCCTAGAGATGGAGCTCTCACATCACAATCAAGAGGCTGTGAGTTCGATCCTAGGTAGAGGCAAATATTTCTTTCTTGGACACAATGAAAATATATCTATTGAACAAAACTCCACATTGGTGACAGGAAGGGCATCCGGCCAGTAAACATTCCACTACATTCAATTGCCTAGACTCTGTCCCACAAAGGATTATGAGGTCATTAAAAGAAGATGATGATTCATAGTCATAAACATATGGGAATTCTACTTCCTTGCTTCTATGAACCTGCAGCATCAAAGTGTTTAAGTTTGTTCATCAAAGTGTTCAGTGTTCAAAGTGTTTCTTTGTTTAATAATTATAAGAATGATACAATAAAAGAGAATGGCAATCTGTATTAATATCAATCCATAAAAAATGGGATATAGGTTTGAAGGTGTGCAAATACAAAATCTACTGATTTATGTACCAGTCTTTTATACTATTCTGTTTAGCCTAGCCATAATGCTTACATCTTCATCTGAGCAGCTTATCAAAGTACCATAATTAATCTTCTGAATTGAATATATTTTACTGGTTGATTTCTGACCTATAATATATTTTATGTTTGCAAAACATTCAGATTTGTCAAATAGAAAGGCTAAATATTAACATATAGCATCACAGCCATATGTATGTTTGAAAAGTCTTCATCCAGAGACCTGATGTTACTTTGCATAATTTTACCTATTGAAAATAGGTTAACATAGAAAGATAAACTAAGGAAGGAACTCAAGGCCCTTTATACTATTCCTAAATACATAAGTTTTTAATTGTTACAACAGCACATGATCATGAGGACCATGATGCATTTTACTTTGAACTGTGGGAATTACCCAGAGACAAACATGCTAAACGTTGAAGTAAGAAGTCTGCATGATTAATGTACAAAATAAATATGTAGCCATACACAGTATGAATTCATGAAATCATGTTGTCGTTACCTAGATACAGTGTTTTCATATAAGTGTATGATCTTATGAGATCATGTATAAATACATCTAATTTTGGTGCCAACCCAATTTTATGAGTGGTGGTATTGGTATCTATAATACGACTCAAGATATCATGGCAATGTTAATAATTGAATAATTATTAATGGTTTCCAATTATTAACTGGATAAAAGTCCAATATGCAAAATAAGCATGTTGCATAGAATGGGAGGGAGAGAAGAAGGAAAATTCATAAATCAGGACAAAATGTGAAGGGTGGTTTTGAAGTTGCTTGTCATCAGTTATAAATGGTTAGTTGAAGATGAAATCAGTCAATCAGAAAGCAACATGAATGAAATGTTATTGAAAATTGATAAAGTTGTACCAATAGACAACTATTGTTTTTAAAGTAAATTAAGAATCCCAAAGCATAAATGCATAAATTTAAATTGCCTAGCATTTCACATGTCCTCCTTTGGATATGCGGTTAAGAAATTAGTCTAAACTATCTTCTGTGTACTGCTTGTCTCATTAGGATCAAGGCCAAGATCCTAAACTCCTTGAATATCTGAAGATTTGAAAAGTGATAAGCAAATAACTCTTTCCCGTGACAGGTTCATAGAAAAACATCACATAGAGGAAATAAATTGTTCACAAGCCTGTCATTGCTGGCTTTGTGCCCTTGAAGCTGTAGATTCATAAGTGTTTTCCTTTAAAAAGCTTCTTCAAATTACTTGAAGAACTAAATATTCTAATTATTTATTATTGCCATCATTTCAGCTGTATATTTCCAGGGCTTCCTTACCCAAATTACTGGGGAGAAAGATATCATTGATTGATCAATGAATTGATTAATTTGATTTATATGGCCACTTCAGATCTGAGACTCAGATCTGGGATTCTGGACAGTTCATATAATTAAAACAAACACATGTCAAGATATAAAAATATAGATATCAATAAAAACAACCCCATTAAAACAAAATCAAAGCAGGTTAAAACTATAATACATAATAAACAGGGAAGTGCAAGTCATATACCAATCTTACAGGCTCTGAACCAAAGAACTGTGAAATAATATTATTTCCTTGGTCCTGGTCAATGCTTATAGTGAATAGATTTTGCAGTTCCTTATTCCCCACCTCCCTTATTCCCTATTAGCCCCATGTAGAAGATCCTGGTCTTAAATTTTATGTGCATCTTTTCACAAGCCTGTCCTTTTTTGTATCTCATTCTTCTAGTCTACTTCTGTGATAGCTTCCTGGGATATTTTTTTTATTCTGCTTCCTTCCTTCCTTCAGCCTCAAGGGTCCTTGCATCTTTCCACTCAATTCTATAACTTGCTCACCATATACTTTGTGTAATCCTGGCATTTTAAGTAAAATAGAAACACGGCATTGTTTATGTTGGCCTTCCTTATGTCTCAAATCCAGTAGAATGGATACCCCTTTTCCATCCTGGGATTCCATATTATAACACATTCATATTCTGCATATCTGTTTTGAATGAGTTTTGTACTCCAATCTAATTTCAAGAATTCATCATACCATCATGACATTTCTTTCTTTGAATTTTATTCAAAGCAGACCATATATTAATAAGTTCCTTGGCAATTTTTGTTGCTGTCATTGTTCCTTTTTGGTAGCAAGGGCTATATGCAATTAAAATTTGAGTGGGAAGGTGAATGAAAGTATATTCATTATGAAAGTATATTTACAACTTGTTCCTGAGCATGAACAGATTAAAAAAATGGGAAGTATTGTATTGTTGCTAGGGGACAAATATATTGGTCACGATCAATGACTAAAGTATGCATATGGGTTCATTATTGTCAGCAGATTATAGGGGTCACTTCATTATTTAAATATCAACAAAGCCTCAAAACCCCTTTCAACAAAGTATTTGTTAAGCATTATAATTTAATTTTGAGCTAAGCTTTCAGTTCTGTTACCATGTGCAAGTAAATTCTGTATATCGTTTTAATCTCTTTCACATGCACACATACAGGAAGAGAGAAGGGGGGAGAGAGGGCGGAAGGAGGGAGGAAGGGAGAGAGAGAGAGAGAGAGAGAGATGCAATATTTGTACACGAGCAGCTTAATTCACCCACATTTTTATTTAATAAATTAAAATCCGTTCATGAAGAACCCTTGATCTTATGTCCCGTTAGGTTAAACTGAAAGCTCTTCTTTTACCCTCTAACTTTGGTGCAAAGTTTTCCTTTCGATATTCAGCAAAAAGGAGTTTTACAATTGCCCTCTGGTGCATTGTTCCTCTCTTTTATGGCACAAGTGGTTCATTAAAGATTTAAATAAAGTAGTCTCGCGGCTGTCTGTACAAAGAAAGTGCCAGCTGTACAACTTTTAAAATATATTTTAATTAAATAAAAAAGGGACAAAATCCAATCAATTTCTTAATACAGTTGAAGGAGATTATCACTGGTGAATAGAGTTTTTGGACCAAATTCACCTATTTCTGAAAATATACTATTTGCAAACTGAAATAAATCATTTGAAAAGGTTTCTTGCTAAATGATTTCTAAATGATAAGTAAAATTTACTAGTACTGTCCGGCCATTCTTTATGGAACAATATCTGTGGATGTCCAGGGTACTTTTTGTCAAGCAGCATTAACATAACACTCATCAATCACACTGAAATTTTGTGTATTCTAATATGAACTATAATTTGGGTACTAAACTGTCAGTAACCCCTAACAAATTATGTTTATATAGCATATGATTGATGTAATTTATTAGAGGAATTCTTGAACATTGCCATTGTAAAGCATTAGAAGCCTGCACTCAGCCCCACCAGCAGTGGCAACCTCTCCACTTTCTCCTCTTTTATTCTGATGCTTCTCTACTCCTCCAAACCTGGAAAATTTACACTGACACATTTTTATGTTGTATTTGTTGCTGCTGCAGTTGAGTAATGAAAACTAAAGGGAAAGAAGTTATCCTGAAATGGGATTGTAGATAGTGTTCAATGTTCTTTAAAACCTTTGAAACTGAATCCTTTTGTCAAATCATGTGAGCAATGGCTATTACATTCTAAACCTGCTATGGCTGCTGGAGCAGTTTATCATGAAAGAATAGAAAAGAGCCTCCGGCATATCAAAAAATAAAGGGATAAAAATGAAAGAAAAATTCTAGACTCACTGACAGCACATTGTGTAACTGGGGCTTAAAGAGGCTGTCATTAAATATATTTCATAATATGAAAAGATAGCCTTATTTTGGCCCCCTCGTCTAGTGGGATCAACCCTGTCAGTGCCATTTATTTGCAATCCCTCATGATTTCTGTACCTCACAATTATTTTGCATAAAAATGAAGCATAAAGGCATCAAAACACCTGCTTTACTGGCAGCCTGATTAATGCTTTGATTTATTTCTCAAAGAGAGGCTGAATCTGCTGTTTCTGGGTCCTTGAGTATATCATTCATCAAAGTTTGAAGGTCTCCTTTTCCCTATCCCTGTTCTGCAGCTCTGTTCTGCCTCTAAGTTTTGTTAAATTCAACTTATCTGGAAATTAAG
Source organism: Laticauda laticaudata (assembly GCA_004320025.1). NCBI lineage: Eukaryota > Metazoa > Chordata > Lepidosauria > Squamata > Elapidae > Laticauda > Laticauda laticaudata. Next base: position 22,870 of record BHFT01025476.1, on the reverse strand, counting down.
AGTTCAGTTATATTGGCCAAAATCATTAAATTATGAAGTTATACCAAATTGCTTGAGTGAGAGTTTCATGGTTTTCTCAGGGTTGAATTTCTCAGTGTACAATCTAGAGCTCAAATTCTTTAGGAAAAACTCTGCTGGATGGAAAGTATAAATGTACTCTTTTCCATATCTGAAAATATTGACATTTGACATCTATTTTTTAGTTGACTAAAAATTCTCCATCTGTCTGACTGTATGTATGCCTGCCTGTCTATCTATCTATCATCTATCAATCTATCATCTATTTTTTCCCTTCCTTCTTTCCTTTTTTGGAAGTTAAAACCCACCTCTGTCCTAGAAAAATGAAATATTTTAGGATATACTAAAAAGGCAGAATATTTCCCCCGAAAAGAGAAGTAGAAACTCAGAGAGACAGAAACTCACCCCCCCACACACACACTTTTGTTAATGGGCCGTTAAGGCCTGGGCCAGTCTACCTCCTTCAGGCAGAGAGCCATTTCATTGCCCTTAATTGCATCACTCACCAAGTTTCAACCAAACTTAGCACACAGGTAACCTACAAGGCTAGCTATGATCTCTGACCATCAACCAGACCATCAACCAACCAGGATACTCTTCCTGTTCCCCAGGAAGTTCAAAACCAGAGAGAGTATAAGACTCTCAGCATCTCTTTCCTTTTTTCTTTGTCCAAGAGCTCCAAGGCATGTGATCCTGTCTTTCATTAAACCATCTTTCCAAACAGCCTCCATGTTTCCATTGTCTTTTTCCCCACTTGGAACTGATCCCAGATAGACATTTCTTCCAACACGTTTTCTGCATCTCTTTCTGCCTCTCTCTGTGTGTCTCTGTCTCTTAAATAAGAATGCTTTCAAGGAATTACACAGAAAACCACATTCATATCAAGCTCAAAATTAGTACACAATATGTAAGATAATAATAGCACTACTATAAAGTGTGCCAAAAATAAAAGAGTAATTAATTTGGCCAATAAGCTATTTTTTTTAAAAAAAAAAATAGGGTTTCTAAGCATGTCTTTTTGAAATCAATAGTACAAAGGAACAGCTCAAACTGTGCAGAGAAGGTGTTTCTGCAATATGGGTTCTAGCATATATGAGAAAGTCTGAAAGGACACATAGGTGTTGAGGTGTATATTTAATAGATTTTATTTTTTTAAATATGCTGACCATTTTAAAAATAAATCATCACTGCTAATATTATTTTTATAATGTTCATTCCATTACTATCATTACCATAACAAACATTTTTAAACTATCCATAAAGATTCACTATTTTCTGCACAAGACAAGAACAAAGAACAGCTTAAGAATATGATAGAATAACAAAGGAGCAAAACATTACTAACAGAATGACAAATATTAAAACAGTGCTAATGAATGTGTTAGCTCCTTCAGAAACAAGAAGGGTTATTGTATATATTGGCTTGACAATTGATTAACTGAACTTATATGTCATTCCATTTCCAAAGGCTTTGAGTAGTTCTGAATATTAAGGCAATACTGAAAAAGCACTGATACTGAAATTCAAACTACACAGCAATCTTTAGTGTGATGACCTGTACTGTAAAGATACTGAGAGGCATGTTATGGTATGAAATATACACTGCTCAAAAAAAATAAGGGGAACACAAAAATAAGACATCCTAGATCTGAATGAATGAAATGTTCTCATTAAATACTTTGTTCATTACATAGTTGAATGTGCTTTCAACAAAATCACACAAAAATTATCAATGAAAATCAAAGTTAGCAACCCATGGATTTAGAGTTATACCCAAAATTAAAGTGGAAAAAAACACTACAGACTGATCCAACTTTGATGGAATGTCCTTAAAACAAGTCAAAATGAGGCTCAGTAGTATGTGTGGCCTCCACATGCCTATATGACCTCCGTACAATGCCTGGGCATGCTCCTGATGAGGTGGCGGATGGTCTCCTGAGGGATCTCTTCCCATACCTGGACTAAAGCATTCCCCAACTTCTGGACAGTCTATGGTGCAACATGGTGTTGGTGGATGGAGCAAGACATGATGTCCTAGATGTGCTCAATTGGATTCAGGTCTGGAAAACAGGCAGGCCAATTCATAGCATCAATGCCTTCATCTTGCAGAAACTGCTGACACATTCCAGCCACATGAGGTCTAGCATTGTCTTGCATTAGAAGGAACCCAGGGCCAACCGCACCAGCATATGGTCTCACAAGGGGTCTGAGGATCTCATCTTGGTACCAAATGGCAGCCAGGCTACCTCTGGCAAGCACATGGAGGGCTGTACGACCACCTAAAGAAATGCCACCCCACACCATTACTGACTCACTGCCAAACTGGTCATGCTGGAGGATGTTGCAGGCAGCAGAACATTCTCCACGGCATCTCCAGACCCTGTCACATCTGTCACATGTGCTCAGTGTGAACCTGCTTTCATCTGTTAAAAGCACAGGGCACCAATGGCAAATTTGCCAATCTNTCTGTGGTCACAGAATCACTGCAGAACCACTCCTTTATTGGGGATGTCTTGCTAACTGCCTATGCTTTCCACCTGTTATCAATTCCATTTGCACAACAGCATGTGAAATTGATTATCAATCAGTGTTACTACCTAAGTTACTACCTAACCAGTTTGATTTCACAGAAGTGTGATTGACTTGGAGTTACATTGTGTTGTTTAAGTATTCCATTTATTTTTTTGAGCAGTGTATTAAAAAGTACTTTAGATGTTAAAACTTGATAGATTTTACATATTACAAATAAGACAGCCAGGTTGGTCTAGTGCTTGCATCTATCAGTCATCCAGGTCATGATTGTCCTAAAGGTGCTTTTTTCAAGAAGCAACTAGACTTTGTTTTTCCATGAAAAGGATGAATTGCTTTTCATTCAAGAAGCTTCTTCACTTCTTTATGAAGTAAAGAAGCTTCTTGGATGAGAAGGGAAACATCTTCAAGGAAAAACAAAGAAAGTCCAGTTGCCTTTTGAACAAAGCACCTTGGGTCTAGTCCCATCTTAGGCATAAGGAGCTGGCCTTTTACTTTGGGCCAATCATTCTCTTTCAACCCAACCCACCTCGCAAGAGGAAGGAAAAATAGGAGGAAGGAATAATAGGGATGCTAGCTGCCTTGTGTTTTTTTTTATAAACAGTAATAAAGGTGGATAAAAAATTCAAAGAAATGAATAAAAAGTTATTTGATTTGAAATGTATTAATAAAAGCTAAATGGCCTTCTGAAAATATATCATGGTTCATAAAATATTTCAAAAGCATCTGAAATAAAAAATTTCCCATGGGAAATTCAGTCCAGATGGATAAGAATAAAGAATTCATTGTTAAGTAAAAATTACACAATATTGCATGCATAGAGCTTGCTTTTAAAAACAAAATAAAATAAGATTTGTTAATATTACATTTTGCATTGTTGAAAAAAACAGAGACACCAGGTTAGAAGATTTCTAGAAAACATCTAGTCCAGCCCCCTGCCAAGGATAAGAATGTTCAGACCATTACAGACAAATGGCTGTCCAAGTTTGGATTGATGATGGAGCATCCAAGACTTCATGAGCCAGGATGTTCCACTACTTAACAGCATTACCAGTCAGGAAATTCCATGTTATTTCAAGTTTATCTCTCCCAAGTACACCCATTGGTTCTGGTCCTACCTTTTGGAAAATAAATTTGTATCTTCTTGCCTGTCTTGCCTTTCAAGTATTGGAAGACTGAATTCATGTTTTCTGCTCTTTTCTTCAGGCTAAATATTGCCAATTCTGTTAACAGTTCTGTGTAGGATTCAGTCCCAAGCCTCTAACCCTCTTAAAATCTCAGCATTTTTCTTGTGTTGTGGTAATCAATATTGGACACAATACCTGAGGTGTGTTCTGACCACTCCAGCAGAAACTGGAAGTATCATTTCCCATTATATAATCCAACATTTAATTGGCTTATTTTAAAGTTACAGAAAACTGCTGGCTCATGCTTAATTTGTGGTCTATCCAGATATCCAGATGCTTTTTATAAGTACTACTGCTGAGTCAGCTATTAGTGTACTTAACTTATACCTGTACAACCTTTTTTCCTAGTTAAATGGAGAATGCTATGTTTCTCACAACAGAACTGCATTTTGTTGGAAAAGACCCAACATTGAAATCTATTAACTAATCTGTCTTTTGAGGTATCACCAAACCCAACTGCACAAATTATTGGATAAACAGAGATGATGACTTCAAAATTGTGAAGAATTGAAGCTGTATTTCTCTTAAATAATGTTTTTAATACTGGAAGGTACGTATAACAAAACAAAAACAAAATTACATGTACATTTACAATGAGAGTTCCTATAGACCAGGGGTGTCAAACTCGTGGGCTGAATGCGTCACACAGTGGCCACGCCTACCCCTGGTTTAGTGAAGGAGGAAAGTTGTGAAACATCATGTGACAACAATGTGTTGTCGCCAGTTTGACACCCCTGCTATAGACTAAGAGGATTATCCTCGTTTCCCCCTAACTGTGAGACAAATATGTCCCATTATCCATTTTTATGCATTTTTATAAGAAATATCCTCACTACACATCCTTTCTTTTATACCAACCCCAAAATGAAGATATAGCTATACTTTTAAAGTAGCATTTTTCACAAACTCTCAAAAGAAATCTGAACAAAAGAAATCATCAATAGCTAGCATTTCTGGAAGTCTTATTGGGTGCTTGAGGCTTTGGAAAATATTTCCCCACTCCTGCCCAGTCACTGGGTACTACCTTCCACAGCCATTACTCCTTTGGTTGCACAAAAAAACCTCTCCTGTGTCAGCAAATACAAATGCAGAAAGTTAGACTTTGAGCTCTTTATGGCAACTATATATTTCACTATAGTACAGGAATGAGAGAAAACTGAACAAGCTTACTAAGTTTCATACAGACAAAGCTAAGATCCAAGAATCAGAGTTTACTCTATAGTCTTGTGCCAGTCTAAATGTCAGTCAGAGAATCAGAACATGTTCAGGAGGTTCACCTCTGAGACCAGAAAGATGTATGCCAACAGAAAGCTGATGCCAAAACTCTTTTATAATTCTGAGTTAGGCACATCTATCTTCCTGAGTCCTGCCTTTCTTTTAAGGAACCTCGCTAAACATATCTGTTCTCCTCACTTGATATTTGAGAGAAGGCTGAGGATCTTTTCCAGCTCAGGTTTCAGTCAGGTGATTTCGCCTGCTGCCACACTTCTGTACAGGTAATTGATTACCTGATCTTACCTACCCTTGGATTAAACATTAAGCAAAATAAGCATGTGATGAATGCTACAGAGCGGGGGCGCCACAGAGCTTTTTTTTTCTTCCTAGCTACCTTGACCTAAATTCTTTCACTGCCATACTCAATTTTGGTTTTCAGCACTTATGGAATTTTAATGTCTTGTCAGTGAACCAATGAAAGGGCCAAAAGGCAGCACTGTTAGGCTTTGCTTAAAACATCAATTGGCCTTAATCTGGCCCTGCTTGTCTACTCCTTTGAACACATGTGAAGATATTCGAAAGACTGCTGGTTCTGAATCACAGAGAACAGTACTAATCATGTCCTGCTCTTTCAATTCAGAGTTTGAATTATTCGATCCAGGATCTTAATGGGAGATGAACCATGAAACATTTCTACTGTTTTCACTAATTTTTCGGTGCTAATGTCATTTTGCAATTATCGATGTAATAAAATTTTGGTTGTCAATTAATCACTCACTGCAGCACTGCCACTCTCTGGCACCTATTGTTTTGTTATATTTATGAGCTGGGTGAGATCAAAAGCATTCTGCCACTTTCCCCTTTTAGCCCTAGTGCCAGGAAGATCAGACAACCTATTTATCAATCTTTTGGAAGACTGCTAAAACTTTGTCCCAAAATACCCAGGGCAGCATATGGGTCGGGATGCAGCTGGAAAGTTATTTCCTCCTGTTTCACCCTGCAACCTCCTCTGCTTCATTACTGAAGAATGGGCTGTCAGTACAGCACAAAATATAGCAGCGAGTTTTTGTTGTTGTTGTTTATTTAATACTGGAGAAATGCACATTACCTCTGCCATGAGGAAAAACCCTGGGAATAGCCAGTGGTACAAATTTGTTGTAAAACAAACTTGACAGATTTGCCACAGTCATTGTAACTATACGCTTTCTCATTATGTGGTAGAAATAAGACTCATAAGGCTTTTGATACCAAAGAATCAAAAATGCATTATCGGCCACTATTCTTCTTCATACACATGTGAATGCTACCAAAATGGTCAAACCAGGTTGCACAAAGTTGACCAGTCAAATTTCTCTTCCTAAAGCCTGGCCATATATTTGCAAAAGTGGTTCTGGCTGAAGTTTTATACCATAATTAGTTTTGAAAAATCTTGAAGACATGGTAAAATGGCAAAAGTTTGGAAGTGGGCAAATTTGTTTTTATCTGGAGATCACAGATCATATTGTCTGATATTAATACCTGGAAAAATTCTAGAGCAGGTGATAAAGAGCTGATTTATAAGCAGTCCTTGGTGCTTTCTGAGCTTAGCTTGTTTTTTTTTTCAGATGTTTCATTACCCAAACTAGTAACACATCAATGCTAGTAAAGAATGGAATTTGCTCTCAGTTTGTTTTCTAGTGGCTTGTCCTGGGGTGGTCTTAGAGGTTCTTTGGTTGGGTTGTTTACTGTTGACCTTGGCATCAGGTCTCCCAAGGTCTTTCCGCATGTCATTACATCAATACAGTAAAAGGCTGAACAAAAATTCTCTCTTAACAGATCAATTAAATGGGCTGGTAATAATAGTGCAACTGAACAGAATCAAATGCAAAACATTTCACTTAGGAAACAAAATTCAGATGGACAGATGTAGGATACAGAATATATTTTTAGATTTGATAGTATTGCAAAAAAAGATTTTGTAATGTTGTTCATCGAAAACTGAATATGAATCAGCAGCGTAATGAGGTTATCAAAAATGCAAATGCAAATGATCGAAAATATTTCATCTTTTTTTTTCTATCAGTCAGTCCCCTCCTTGAATGTGTGTTCATTCTTGGCTATCACACTTTAAAGACTCAAATAAAATGGAACATATTTAGAGAAAAGCAACGAGGACAATCAAAGAGTGTAGAAACTTAGCACAACAAAGAAACACTGAAGGAACTGGGAATAATGCAAGATAACTTTCTTCAAATTTCTTAAAGGACATCATACAGAAGATCAAGAGATTTCATCCAAAAATGCATTTCAGCAAGAAAAAAGCATTGAATTCCAAGTAGTAAAAGTAACCTGATAGGAGCATCACATAAGTAGAGAAATGGTGGATTGTCTTTTATTGGATATGTTCAAGCAGACTAAATAGCCATCTGTTGAGAAACTATTAATTCCTGCACCAAGCAGGGAACTGGAGTCAATGGGCTAAACTTTTTTAACTTTATCATTTTAAGATGAAACTCTATCAGGGGACTTCCTCCCCCTTTACAATTAGGAATGGCAATCGAGTAACTTTAGGATAAGAATATATTAGTAAGCACAGTGCAGATTTAAATCTTACAGCTATGCAGAACTGGAAATTTCATTACACTGTCTATAGTAGAATATACAAATTTTACATAGCAAACACTTAAGTAAATTGAAATTTAAAACATCTGGATGGTATCAACTTGCCCTTGATGGTACCAGCATTAACAGAGCATCTGCATAATCTGATGACTCACTCAACTTCTTTCAGGATGTGTGTTAAAATGTTGTTACAGATATTGTTAGATCTGAAAACCACTATTAAAAATAATACCACTCACTCTATATAACAGGTGTGCATTTCTGGAGTTATATATTATGTCCATCTTCAGGCTGCTTTATTATAATAAGAGTCTATCTCCATACTTTTATCTATACATTTCATCCTGAATTTCAGCCAATAGTTTTTTTCAACTATTCAGCTTTTTGTATTTTTCTGAATCTATTAAATGACTGCTGCAATAATCTTAAAACTCCAAATTTATGTTGTAAATCATTACTAAACACAAAACAATGCATTTTTTAAAAGTAGGATTACAACTGTATCAATTTAAAAGCATCCATATAAACCATTAAAATATTCCAGAGCAGCAGACTATTCCATCTATTAAAATCTCTTTAGTAGTTTAAAAAAATGAGTCCATTCATCTCTAAATAGATACTCTTCATTTTCACACCTATTTCTTTGGATTCATGAAGCAGAATAGAGGCTAGAACATCCACTACTGATGATAAATTCAGATAGGTCAATGCAGCTGTAAATATATATTTTAATTATAAAATGGAGAATTAGCAAATCTACAGAAAACTTTGGTTACCTTGGTACCCAAATGACTTGTCAGTCTTCGAGGAACAGAGTAATTACTATTAGAACTCATAACACTGGATGTTTCGTGGTCCATCCGAGCAGTTGAACTCTGTAAGTTTAAGAAATAGGGTTATAAGGTGGGTAAAATATTAGCATAATGCAAATGTGGGACTTACTGTTATAGTAAATAAGAAGTCAAATCAGTAAAAATCTCGTGTGTGTGTGTGTGTGTGTGTGTGTGTATTGCTGAACTATGGTTAACAAACATTATCAAGTAACAAAATAACATAAATCCAAGATGCATAGAGAAAATATATATGGAAAATATTTTTAAAATTTATTAAAGAAGTAAAGAGATTGGTATTGTAGATATACAAATTTACCATAGAAGTTATCATATTATATAGCCTATTGCTTTTGAGATAAACTATGCAACCTATCCAAACCTGATAGAATTGGGGGGGTCCAGCTTCTGATGTTTCATTATTTTAATAATGTCTATGATTTTTTTTGTAAGTTAGCAATTGAACTGGATTTATTAATCCACATCTTAACTTAGTTTTTCAGTGTTTGGCAATTATTACTTTATCTGCTAATATTAAATAGATAATCTTATTTTTAAGCATGAGACCTGGTCTTGTAAATAAATGGAGTAAATCGAAATCTGGGAAGCATTTGATTGTTTCTTTAATAGCAGTGCTTAATTCTGCAAAAAAGTTATGCTGTAAGAGCATATCTTTATTGAATGACTATCACAATTGAAATTGGGGCCACTTTTTGGACAATCTCACCAACATTTGGAAAAAAAAATCTGATATATAATATGTATGTGTGCCAATCTAAATGGAATCAAGTGCCCAGCAACGTATAATCTTCCATTGCTGTTCTTACACTGAAGCTCATAGTTTATTGTTTCGATTTTTATTCAAGATTTCCCACTTTTTTATTTTCAATTGACTGATTAAATGCTGTCACTTCGGTGTTGACTTTTAGTAACTAACAGATTTTCTTTAGCATTATCTGTCCCTGCCTTGATCTCTCAGATCTTCCAACAGTGCACCTATCACCTTTGTAAATGAATCTATTCCACCTTTTTATTGAATGAGTGGGAATAACAAAGGTCCCAGATGGCAAAATGTTCTGCAATATAAGGTAGAACTGATGATTTCAAAGCTTTTCAGGAATCACATGGATAGGTGGAACTGGCTATATTCACAGAACAAAAAGACCTAAAGCCAAGACACACCCATTATACCAGCTTATAGCTGGAAAATAGAAATCCTGATTTCTAAAAATAATTTATTAGCAGGATAAAGGGGATGGCAGAGCTCTAAAACAGGACTGCTGTTTTAAACAATGTTTTCCAGAGGGAAAAAAGTAATATAAATGAAATAAAACCAAAGAGAGAAATATTAAAGTGAAAGTACATCAGTATCATTTACATAAATAAAATCAGTTGTATAAATAAAAAGAAAAGAATCCATTAAATAGCAGAAGGCAGTGATTCTAACAAGGGCACAGCTATTTTACATCACAGAAATAACTAAGGAAATCTGCATAAATGAAGCTTTACATGGCCAATGGGAACACCCATGGATTTTGATGTCAAAACTATTTATTTATTTCCCAACTTTGTTATTTTTCTAAATAACTTAGGGCAGTGAACATACACAATACTTCTACCCCCTCTCATTTTCCCTACAACAATAACCCTCTGAAGTGAGTTGGCCTGAGAGAAAGTTACAGTCACAACTTACAGTCTCTTGGTTTCTAGCTTGGTGCTTTAACCATTAGACCAAACTGGTTCTTATCATCAAATTTGCTTTGATTAAAGTTCTGTGTTTTACATAATTTTGATTGACATGAAAGGGAATTGCATGGTAAGTATCCTATGTATATTAGAGTAGTATCTGACAAAAAGCTCAACTCCAGCTGAATTGTTTGTAATCAATTGTATTAGGACCAGGAAATCCCAAATGTAGCAGTCTGAAATACATTTTGGAAGATGCAAGATAACACTGTACTTTGCCAAGAAAATTATATGGATTTGTCCATGAAGTCACCAGAAGTTGAGTTCAACTTGAAGATGGCCTTACATACAATTCTGCTATAAAACACACCAGTGGAAGATAATTATTGGTATCTTTTTCCCCCCTAAGAAGGACCCCATATTACTCCGGTGGATCATCTTGAACTAGAGTAGTTTAGAGTAGTTTTATCTAGGGCAGGATAGATAACTTATAAGAAAGGAAAGATTGCTCAAAGATTCCCTGAACAGAAGCTTTGATTTCTGACTGTCTAAGAAACTAAACATCTACCAGCAGAGAAGGGAGAAAACCACTATATTTCTATGGATCTGAGTCATTGAAGGCAGAACTAATATTAATATCAAATATATAATACAATAGAAGTAATCAAAACTCAATTAAAGAACATTAATATTCAGGAAAGAAGTTAAAACTACTTTTCCACAGAGCCTTCCAGGAATGAAGTTTTATTATGCTGTGGTCAAATTAGCTGATAATTATCTGGGAAGTGATGATTGCCTCAGATGCTACTACGTATTATTTTGATTTTGTATGGTTTTGAATTTATTGTATAGGGTAAACAACCAAAAAGGTATAGATTTCTTATATTCAATAATCATAGACTGTCCCAATTGCAAGACTCTGAGCAGAGTACAAAAAAGGTGTATAGGAACAGAAGATATCAAAAGTAACAGCAAAATATGCAAAGATGGAATATCCATCCCCTGGTTCATGACCACAGCTCGTTCAGTACCAGACCACAGAAGTGGTGGGTAAGTGCATGTGTGCGCACAAAGCTGCATTTATGAAAGTGGCGCATCTGCACAAAACCATTCCTTCCCCTGAGCTGCCTTCGCCTTCATCAGTCTGCGGAGTCAGAAAGATTGGAGATCACTAATCTAACCCAAGTTCTAAATACTACCTACAAGGATTCTCAACAGACCTTCTCCAGGTAATTGGATTGAATAACTTTGGGAAGGCAGTATCCCAGTACAACAGCATATATGTCTCTGTTGATGATAACCAGCACTTAGAATAAAATTGAGAAATTTATTTTTAACCATTAAAAGGGCCACAAAATTGAGGTAACATACTAGGTATACAAATAAATGAATTACTTTGTATTGATGCCACCTTTTAAGTCACTTTATTTTTGCTATCTGAACATTATTACTGCTCATAGTTGCTTTACATTTTTTTAAACCAGTGCTTTTATCATATCTCATTTTAAGCCAACTCATTTTTAATGTTATTTTCTATAAAAATGGTCAAATTAAAAAAAAAATCCATGCATTGAAATCTTGTTACTTAAATATGTTATGATAGAACCTTTTTTATTAAAAAGGAAAGCTGCTTAAAATTTGTTTACTGGTTTGAGATAAATTTAAATTTCAGTAAACAAATCATCAAATTAAAATACAAAAAAGCAACAAGAACAAAGACAAATAGTGAGGTTATGATTATTTACAATAATATGCCCTGACTTTTTTTTTTACTTTTAAATTAAGTTTTCATTAGAATTTAGCAGTCAATCTTTGTTGTTCTAAAACAGCAGAGCAAAAGAATAAAATTAAAAATACATTTTAGCCATAAATGGTACATAATACTAGGAAGTCTTAGTAGTATAAATTAAATTAACTGTATATAAATGTGTATGTGTGTGTATACCCACACACATAAAGGGATTTATGTACAGTTTACAATTTACAGATTTATAAAAATTGATTTATAAAAACCAATTATAATAATTACAGTTCTTAATGTAGAGATTCGAAAGCATATTATAAAGGACTCTTGAAAACAAAATTTAGATTTATATTAAATTAGATGATAATCTCTTCCATATATATAGGTAGGTCTGGACTATATCTAAATTAATTCAGTGTACAACAGAGCAAACATTTTTTTAAAAATATATTCCCTTTCAACATTCCTCCAGAATGATGGAATTACTTGGTTTATGAAATTCCACCTTTGAGAAAAACAAATCTATTTCAAAATCATTCCACCAATGAAAAGAATATTCCTTTGATTCACATATCCATATTAAAAATGACAACCAAACTGAAAGATACATTTGCTCCTTTTCCTTCTGATGTATGCATAAAAGCTCTTTAAACAAGAATTATACTTTCACAATGTGGATTATTAAAATATTTCAGTTTAGAAAAAAAATTATGTAACAAACAGATTAATGAGTGCTAATTTCTTCCAGTGGCACACTAGCTTTTTGGTTTAACAAAAATGAAATAATTCATGCAGGTTGTTATTACAGAATTAATACCTTTCAGCACAATTTATTGCCTTACCTGGCTACTGCCAGCAGTTGCCACAATGATTTCAGCTGCTCCTTGACATTCATTTTGCCTTTCAGCTTCATGTGAACTTGCACCATGCTTGCTTGGAGCTGTTCTCTGTTAATGCAAGAATTTCTGGCATTATGCATTGAGATCAAATACACTTCATAATGCAAAACCTTTGAAAAACTGAACCAATCAATGCTGTAATTTTACATGCCACTAAAGTGCACTTTGCATTTTATAATCCCAAACCTCAATAATTAGCACTAGAGACTAGCTGCCTATGCAAAACTGCAGAATGAAAGCGAAGCATGTCCTCTGAGGATTATAGCTCTAGAAGACAAAGGATCTGCTGTGAGACACAAGATACCATCTTCCACCAGCTGTGCTCACATCACTTTCAGAAATGTAACAGAATTAGAACAAGCTGCTTTGTCACATGATCTACGCATTTACTGGAGGCTACAACTAAAGCAATAAATATAATACAAATAAATATTTGCATGAAAATGTACACAGAACTTCAGTTTAAAAAGCATTTTTTGTTTCAGTTGTAGGATGACCTATATTGAAGCATACATTTTAACAGCAAAGAATGCATTGTCCCTAGCTTAATTTCCAATTAGATATATAAAACTATCCATTTTCTCCTGAAAAAAAACCCACCAAATTTATAAATAAAAAAAATAATAGGTTCTTTACTTATAAAAACAACATTTTTTAAAAAAACTGACTGAAATATTGTACATAATATAGATCCATTTTACTGCTGAAAGCTATTTGTGCATATTTTATGGGGACTTCTCTATAATACAGGATTTTAAAAGATCTCCAGCCTCAAGCATGCTAGGCAAACGATGTATGCACAATCTTTTCGATGTGTGTTCCACATTGTCTGCCTGCTTACTCTCTTGTAATCCCATTCCCTCCAATGAACGTAAACCCACTGTTAATTCCCTTCTTGCTAACTGTCCCAGTGCTGGGGTGAACACTGCAAAGGGCAAGGAAGTTGGAAAAGGAAAAGCTGAAGTAAAATCATAAGTGCAGTCATGTGATTTCTCACTTAATGACCAAATTGCTGATCTTGACCGTGGTTGATAAAGAAGGATCTTCTATCACAAACAATTCTCTCATGTTATGACCCTGTTTCCAAAATATTTCAATAATCATTCTATCTCCTTTTAAGCATACTTGCGTCTGTCAGATCACAGATGCTTATTCTTGAGTATTCCTGCAAGTTTTCGGGTAATTTCATCTGTCTTTTTTTTCAGGGTCTCTACTTTTCTTCCCCACCTCACCCCCTTTTTTGCTATTGTCATTGTTGACATCTTCTTGTCCTATCATGTTTAGCATCTGCACTTAGTTACAGATTCTTTAGGGCAGAGGCCCCCAATCACCGGGCCCCGGACTGATACCAATCCGTGGATCATTTTGTACTGGGCCACAATCTTACTTATTAGCACTAACTTTATATATATTTTTATACAAAAATCATTTCTTTATCATTTCTTCGGCTTTACTATTAGGAAAGAATTGAAAAAGTGTTTCTGCGTGGAACTGGTCCCTGGTACAAAAAAGGTTGGGGACCACTACTTTAGGGAACATGGTATAGACCACAGATAAGTGAATTTTATCTTCTTTTGATGCAGGGATTTACTGTAAAAAAAAAAGAATATACACTTACTCCAATAGTTATGCTTTATTTCCATGTATTTTTTTTCTTTATTGCTATCTTTGTGGCTTTTTCTCATATACTTCTATGTCTTACATTTCTATATCAGTGTAAATTTCTATAGGTTTCTATAAATTTCTGTTATCTCTTTCTATAAAATTTCTCCCCTACTTCCCCATCCATTCTTTTGTAGGCTTGAATTGCCAATATTTTCTTAGATTTTAGTTAACCTTCTGTCCTTAGCTGCTGTTCCTGCCCTGGAATGCAACTGTATTCTTCACTTCATCCTAACTCCTAATAAACCCAGATTTGGGGTGGCTGGTTGGCATCTTCCAAACATTTCAGTCAAGTCTCTGGCTTAAGTTGCCATTTGGATTTTGGAATCTCTCAGTGTCTTGCTGGGAGGAAGGAAAGCTGCTGTGCTTGATTGTTGTTTCTAGCTCTTACTCTACTGCTGAATTCCAACTTCTGCAGTTGTGTTTTTCTTCAGTGCCTTCAATCATCAACCAAATGCTGTATCCCTTCTCTGGCCCATATGTATCACCACAGTAGCATTTTGTTCAATCCAATTCCAATATTCCTGCCTTTTTCATACTTTCCCTTTTCTCCCTCCCTGGTGAACACTAACCAGAATCTCTTCCCAAAACATCTGCTTCTAAATCCAGAAAAAGTTCCTTTAGTTGCTGGAGCAGAAATGCAGTCTGGCTAATTTGGTTGCACCAAAATCCCACGAAAAGTAAAAAGGAAGCGCTCACACAGATAGTTATGAAGCCCTTCCTCCACATATATTCTACTGCTAATCCACCCATCTTTCATTAGTTTGATAGACACAGATATTTAGATCTTTTCCTGTTTTAAAATTTTATGAATAATTTGTTCAGTTTTCATGTCTGTCCCTACAAATGCCTCTTCCCCTCTTAAGCTAGTTCTGTTCTTATACTGGTCTTTTATTTTGAGTGCACAATCCATAGGGTGAAAGCAAATATGCTCTCTTAATATTCCAACCTGTAGGGTAGTTCTGTTCACTTGTCCCAACAACTCTGTTTCATGCAGGGGCTGCAAAAACAAAAATCATTGGATGCTACCAAAAAATTATATTATTTATTAGATGCTTCCTTCTAGTGACTATTAAAAGGTTTGCACTTCATAAATGGTTGCCTTGCTATTTGTTTGGTTGGCAGCATGTTACAGCTCCTTTCTGAGGAACTCCAAGAACTCAACATGAAGAGTATAAAAACCAACATAGATTTGAATGCTTTAAGGTACTAAATCAAGTGTCATTGGCTTTGAGGTGCTACACATGCTAATACCTGAGTATTGTGGACATCTAATCTTATGCAGATCTGCTTTTCTCTCTTCTTTCCCATTTCTTTCCCTCCCTTTCCTTTTGTTCGTACTTTCTGCTTTTTTTTTTCTTTGGCTCTATTCTTGTGTATAAATTAGGTTAAGAATTATACCATAGACACAGCTTTAAATCAAGTTATCTACTCTTGAAGCACATTTGAACTTTCTCAGAAGTTGATACACATGAGTCAACTGTATTTTTGTGAATTTATCAAAACCTGGCAGCTGTTTAGCTATTCTGATGCTTTAAAAACATCTCATTGATGTTCTGCTTGGTTCATCAAAAAAGAATGTTTCTTACTGTTAAAATGTTGTTTTCTTCTAATACTGAAATTTTCTCTTCTAAAGTCAGATATTGTTATATTTTGCTGATAAAAGTTTTTTTTAAACAAATTTTATTCAGTTTTTCACATTAAAAACAAAAATCTCTTTTTAGTGGACAACATATTTCCGGGTCAATCACCTTTACATACAAACTTGGCAGCAATTATACATTTCATATATGATACTTAATTCTATTATTATCTTTTCCATTCCAAATTTCAGTAGCAGAAAGCAAACGCATTAATCTTAGCTTCTTTCATTAATCTCTAGTCAACAGCTTTTTGTTTCATTTCTATTATTTCAAATATTATTTATTTCAAATAATCCTCTAATATTTATTTGAAAATAAAGATAAACAAAATGCATTTCCCTAACAACAATAATAAAAGGTTACTAATGTCTCTCCTTGCTTTTAATAGTCTATATTAACTTATTTATCTGT
Source organism: Laticauda laticaudata (assembly GCA_004320025.1). NCBI lineage: Eukaryota > Metazoa > Chordata > Lepidosauria > Squamata > Elapidae > Laticauda > Laticauda laticaudata. The sequence goes on along the minus strand of BHFT01025476.1, from coordinate 6,445 downwards.
CACATCCCTTCCATTACACATCCTTTTTATAAATCTAGATGAATAAATTTAACACTAAAGAAAAAAGACAGTGTAGGTTTCCTTTTTACTGCTTTGAGTGTGACACCTGAAATATACTTAAAATTTACCTTATTCCCTCATCTTGATTCCAATAAACCATTATTTTTAAGAAGTTACAATAATAATCATTACATCCTTTCTTGGATTCTGCAGCATATTTTTCCCCTTAATTTTTAATAAGAGTTATCAGTATCTATATTACCCTATTTTCTAAATATTTTTAATTGCAGAAATATTCTTATTATCCTTGTCACCTGCAGATTATCCTTTTTAATTCATCAACCATTAACTTGAAAAACCAATTTCTTTTCAACATTTTACTATTTCTGTATTTATTTCATGCACCTGTTTCTTACTGCTCTCTCCCCCCTCTTTTCCCATATAACTTTTCTCATTCCAGTTTTATCCCTCTCTTTCTTAGTATCTTCCTTTCCCTTTCTTCTGGTTCTTTCTGGCCTTCCTGACTTCACAGGTATTCCCCTTTTGACTGCCTTCTTAATCTCAACTTTTTTAACCTTCCTTCTTTCCCACTTCTTTTTAGTGTTCTTTTGTGTTAATTGTCCATTTAAAATGTCTTCTCCTTGAATCGAGTCCTCCTCTCTAAAGCTTTTTCTTGTTCTTCAATCGCCATTTCCATTTTTCTACACAGAACAAAGTGATTCTCCTCTTTCCTGTAGTAATTCTCTCATATTTTAAGTTCCATTTTAATTCCCGAGAGATATCATCATTACACATTCTTATATTTTATGATCGTTAAATTCCACCAAAAAAAAAACCTTTTACTTTCCTCCTTCTTCTTTCAATTTTCTAAAGTTCTCATTATTCCAGTAATTATTCCAATTATACCAAACATCAATCAATCCCACAGTCTTTCCTTGCTTTTTTCTTTATTCTGGTTCTGCTTTACTTTCTAAAGATTCTTACTTTGTTTCAATATTTTCTTTATGTTATATCCACACAAATTCATTCAGAAACAGGATGCTTTCCCTTTTGTTTGAGCTCAAGTTTTTGTCAAAAGGTGGCACTCTCCATTGTACAAAATCTTCACCTTTTTCCTATTTTTTTTATTTAGGGTTTTTTTGAATCTCAATAATCCAGCACAGTCCGGTCTCCAATTTGTAAACTTTATTGTTATTATTTTTTGACAATCTTAAGTCCAGCTTTATTATGCCTGTTTATTGCAAATATTTTAGTCTAATTTAATTAAATCTTTAGTTCGGCTTCTTCCTTTCCCAGTTCGAAGCCCGCTTAGCTGTCAAAAATATTTTCTTAATTTTTTTTCCTGTCCCTTTGTAATTTCGCCGCTCACTTTTCTTTTCTAAAAATTCCATGTTACCTTAATCCCGGGGTACTTTAGTTTAGTTGTTGTCCAGTTGTCCCAGTTCAGATGTGATCCACCTCTTTCTTCCCTCCTGCACAAATCTTAATCCAGCTGAGTCCTCCTCTTTGGGATGGCCAACCACCGCTGCAGTCGTCTTCGGGGGGAAAAAGACCAAGCCCGGGGGGGGAGATGCGGCTCCTCTCAATCTGGCTTGCGGCTTCCCTTTACTCCGCTGCCCCTTCAGGGCAGCTTCAGCCCCTAATCGTAATGATCGGGGCTCTCCAATGAAGGAGCACAGATCATAGCTGCAGAGAGTCACAGTCTACGGTCCGTCATCGAGGAGACTCCGCCTTCTTTTTTTTCAGATAAAAGTTTTAAGAACCCAGAATTTCGCTGATTTTAAACTAAGCAGTCAATTATGGATTCAGTAGTTGTATGAAATTACAACTCCCATCCTTGATAAAATCAGATTTGTTGGGCCAGAAGTAGCATACTTCCTTTTAAATTTGTTTTTCTGATAAATATCTTGATTCTACTATTCCAAAATGATAAACCTAGACTTCATATAGTGCTGTTATTCCTTCTCCTTTTTGTTATTTTTCTAGGTAGAATCTTCTACTAACTACTAGAGTAAAATGGGTTCTTCATTTTTAAAGCAGACAATATCTGGTTTCAAAGGAATGAAATGCCATGAAAGTTTTACTGTTGTCAATTAATTTGAATCAATGGAGCCCAAAAATGTAACTTTGGAAAGAATGACTTTTACATGGAAGTACAATTCTTTGTGCAGAATTTTACAGTGAAGTCTCAACAATTATAAACTTGTATATTTCCTTAAAATATGCCCTTAAAATATGTTAAGTATTTATTTATTAGATTCATTACTCAATGAATAACTCTCAGCAGTAGGATATCATTAACAGGTTCTTCTAGAAAATCCATGACCCTGAGGGATAAGTCAGAGCCAAGCCATTGCCTTAAAAATAAAATCAACATTTTAAACTGTTGTCAGTACAGGACATGGAGCATTAGCTAGAAGCTACATATAATCCAATGTACTAGTCATCAACTAAGTGTTGATATTGGTGATTTTTAATTTTTAAAGAAAAATATCCAGAATGAGATATGCATATGGCAGGAAAAGTGTGACGTCCTGGCCTTAGGTATAATTGGGACTATCGGTATGTTGTTTTAAGCCAGAGGCAACTTTTTATATGGCTATTGATGCTTTATGTGACTGGAGGATCATGCTATTAGTTGCACATTATATATCATATTAAAAAAGAAAATAGGACATACGGACTTTAAATAAATGTCTTGTATTACTGAAACAATATAATACTGGTTTGCAAAACATTTCAAAACCAAAACAGATTTCAACTGTTTATCTTTTGAGCTCAAAACAAATGTTTTTAAAGTCTGAAATGAGGCAGTTTTGCACTTAAAGCACTTTTAAGATAGACAAAACAATATCAGTTGAAACAGTTGCTTCAAATTCAAAATTGGATTACTTTGAACTCAAGATGAGGCATGTTGACATGTTTGTATACCATCATAATTTAATATTACTCAGCTGCAGTTTAGTCAGAGCTAAAAGACTGGCATAGGTTACTATTTATTTCTATTGAACATGCTCAAAGTTCTGTTAATTCCAATTATATCTTTTAATCCCAATGATGTCTGAATAAATAGCAAAAATCAAACAAACACTAACCTCTGTCTCAGCAACCTGGGATTGCAATAGCTGTCTTATACGTAGAATATCTTTCTCAATTTGTTGAATTCTAGCTACTCGTACCTGAAACAATATGAAATTTAAGAATTGTTACAACAGAACTTTTCCCCTTTAAAAATTAGACATGAAACTGACAATGTAAAAGCTTCATACAGTGTAAACCTTGACTCAGAATATTTATTAAATTTGTTTGCTATCTATCTTGCTTCAAAGTAAATATATAGCTATAGATAGAGAAAGGAAGATAATTCTGAATTAAGACTCCAGAAAAGCAGGATGACATGAAGGTAGTAAAAGAGGAAAAACACCTCCATGAGGAAAACACCTTAAAAAATTAGATCAATATTAAAATGTTCTCTTCCTACAATATAAGGTCTCTTTTATCAGCTAAAATTAATTCCCACAAATGTTTTTCCCTCAAAAGGACAGAAACATGACAAGAATTAAATAACATTCATTGGATTCCAACTGCTCATTAAAATTGCCCATTTATAAAATTAACTAATATAACATAAATCATTCTCTACTACAAGGTCTTCAAGCAGAAAGAGGAAAATGTGTTGAAGATAAACAAGTAGTGCTTGATCTATACTGGAGCCTGCCCATTATGGAGACAAGCGGTGACAACTGTTAAGTGAGATGGCCTTGCTTAATGACTTCTACCCTGTGCTCTCCATGATGCCACTATTAAACAAATGCAAGGGTTAAGTAAGCATGAAGTAACACATGGGTGAGGGAGGACCTGAGAGGCAGGTTACCCAGCTGGGTCCACGGGGAGGCAGATAAGCAGCAAAAAGCTTTGCAAAGCCAAACACAGCCCAGCAGGGAAGAAGAACCCAGTCAGATTAAGGCCGACTGCTGGGTTCCAATACCAGAGAAGCTTCCAAACAAGCCTCCATGCTTGGCTAATGAAACCATTATTGGGCTGGGTTAGGGTTAGTCTCCTCCAGAAACCCACATTTCTTCAAAACAATAAACAATAAAACTGGGAAGGACAAACTTCTTGATCCTTTTTTGGCAAAGGTTTCCAAGATTTTTGCTGCCTGCCTGATTCCCTTTCGGACCCAGCTTCTGCTGTTGTTTGGTGCCTGTATTTGTACTTTAGTTTTTTTTTTTAAAGAGATGAACTTTTTCTTCAGCTCCTCAAGGCAAACAAGCTGCATGAAGATTTTCTTTGTTTCCTTTCCTCTACTCTTCAGCTTGGCAGTGACTCATCAAATTAACTTACAGATTTTGTCACCCTCTTTCCAGGTATGCAGAAAATTTAGCAAATTAAGTGATTAAATGGATCAGGATTGGAGGGCAAAGGTGAAGAGTTCAATTTCAGCATGGAGCTGGAGGGTGAGTGGGTTGTAGAAAGATCAACAAGTCTGTCCCTTCATTTCTTGATACAAACAACCATTTGCTGAAGGACTACAGGGGCATATTGTGAAATAAAGGTATACTAGTTTATAGAACAGCCATAACAATCTTTATTAGGTATTCCTTCTAACAATATGTACTACATATTGGAAGATTAGTCCAAATTTTAAATTCATCTGCGGTCCTTTCATAGTCCAATGTTCTTTTACAATCCATGTGAAGCTAACTACTGGTGATTCAAAAATATCCTTAAAAATGACCTGTTTCAAATTGTCTAATATGATTAAGTCATTCATTTTTTTGCTGAGCATAGGAAACTGCTTAGAATCATTTGGCAGATGATTCTAATATTATCCTCTTTTATTTTTTATTGCTGAAAGTTTACTGATACTGCATTGTGCTATATTGCTATTTTATATTCTAGTCTATAATGCCTTTTCATTACTTAAAAACAACTGACCTCAACTCATTACCACACCTTTTTAGACACAGGATAATACAATTCAGGTTCCTTTTTAAGACTTAACCTTTCCCCCAAAGAGAAAGCCTCATGTTCCCACTGACTATAGATTCCATAGACTCATTTTTGGGTTTAATCCTGTCATTCTTCCATATGAAAGAAAATAAGCATTTAAACTAAGAAATCCAGTGGCTCCTTGATCTCTCTTGTTGTACATATCACAGAGATCTTATGTCTCCTGGTTTATCTCTCTTTGGTAAGAAAAGTGAGAAAATGAATTGCAGGGAACAGATAGATAAAAGTACTCAGCAGAGAAAGCTTGTGAAACTTTGGAAGCAGATGCATGAAGAAAAATAAGCGATATATTTTCTTTGAGTGTGCAGTCAGTTCATACTACATCAATATTATATTATCACTGTTTCTGTTCTCAGTTTTTTGAATAAATTGTTAAACGTACTGCATAATTATTAAATATATCATTTGAAAACAAAGACACTTTCTCAAGCAGCTTTAAATACACAAAACACAGGTACATCTTTGAATTGTTGTGAATTTTTTACTGAACTGATGTCCAGACGAGATTACCTGTGCTCTCTTCTCCATGTCCTGACATGTACCAAGTTGTTCTTCCATGGCAGCTCTGATCTGTCTTGCCTCATATTCCAATTGCCTTCTATTCATGTCAGTCTGCAATGAAAACTAAAAACATAGGAAATACAATCATCCCAATTAAGAATGCTAATATTCCATAATAAACTAAGGAAATTTAATTATGTGAATGTACTGTTCATAAAAATTAAAGTTAATTTCATTTTCCCAATATGACATACACAGATACACAAAAAGACTGAGAAAATCTATAAACATGAAGAGTCTTAAAAAAATATTTCCAACATATTTATGTAGACTTTAGTCTTGTCCTCAAAAAAACTGAAATAATGACATATTTCAACTGGTATATTTTGATTTAAATAATACTTATTACATATGTATAGCTGTTACTACTTACATTTTCAGTAAGAGGAAGACTATCTATCCTTTTAGTCAAATTCTGAAGCTGAGCATAATACCAGTCTTTTTCTTTTTCTTCCTTTTCAAGCTCAGCAAGCAAAAGAGATCTAGAGATGAAGAAACAAGTATTTATTATTTATTATTCTACATTAGCCAATATATAACAGGTAATATTTATATGAGTGAATCATTTTTCATTTCCATAATCATCCATGAGCTGCTCTAAGATGAGTTCAGTTTAGTTTAATGTCATTGCACCTCGTACAACGAAATCAAATACCATCTTCAGTGCAAATCATGACCATGACCATGAAAATAAACACAAACACACATCTTTCACTTTCCACACACTGAACCGAAAACCCCTTACACTGCACCAACACTGCACAATACAGCAGAATTCAAAAGAGCTACTACCCCCCTGGGATAGAAGCTGTTTTTCAGCCTATTTGTCCTTGTTTTTATTATTCTGTACCGTCTGCCAGATGGTAATAGT
>BHFT01025475.1:0-13695 GCA_004320025.1 Laticauda laticaudata | reverse complement strand
ATAGAGCGTATGAAACACGTATGCAATGAGTACACAACGGATGCATTGCATTTTCCAATGGATGGCAAGCTTTTTTTGTCCATTTTACATCCTCTTTGCATCCATTGGTGCAGTGGAACATGGGCTTTAGGATTGCAATTATCAGGTCTACCTCAAAGTTGTAAATTCAGGCAAACTTTTGTGTACATATCAGATACACCACAGAAACTTTTTCAGGAACATTAAAAGACTGAGAATCTGAAAACAAATTGAATCAAATCCCGGGAAAACTCTGGGTAGATAGGAGTCATAGGGTCGCAATCTAAATTTCTAACCACCTTTTATCCTACCAGAGCATAATTGGCCTCAACAAGATGCTGCCTCCTTCAATTGGCTGTTCCTGAGTAAACTGCCAAGTCCAGTTTACACAGCGGTCTTTTGTTGCTCTTTTTAGACACCAGCATTCTTGAGACTCTAGGTGGAAGAGTCTCCTAAGTCTAGATGAGACTGGGTCTGTAAGTCATGAGGAATACTGTTCAAAGAACACATTGTAAACACCATGACTGCATCTTCAGGCTTTAAAAGTCATCCAACAGAATCAGATCAGACAATATTTTGCCTTATTTCTAAGGCTGCAATCTAAGTTATGACAAGCTTCACTGATTTTATACTCCAGGTGTTAACCATACGTCATCACTACCTAATAATAATTCTATGTAATGGGATAGATCTCCAAACCACTCAGAAAATCTGTACAAGAGAGAGAATACAATGGTGGAGAAGCAAAATATTATTTTGTTTTCATCATTATTGCAGAGTATTTTCAGTAATTAGCTTTTAAGGAAGGATCCATCAAATTTCAGGTGTGTTTTCCTCCACAAGATTTTAGTCCTTGCTAAGTTGGTTCCATTGCACTTATTTTAAGAGTATACCAAAGATCTTAATGATATCTGTATAGTCCAAGAAAACACTCTTAGGGATTGCATTGATTGTGTGAGACATCACCAAACTCTATATAACAGTGAAGGCTTTGACATGAGCACATATGATATTAGATGTGAACTTTCTCCAAAGATCTCTCTAATCTACTGTGAATGTTTAACCTTATTGGTCGCTTACCTGACATAGAGAAATAAGTATTATAAACCTGATCCCAACAGGAAGAGATATGTCCATGACCAGAGACTAGAAGTAAAATACTCCAGTTTTAAACTACACCCTCTTATTCAATAGAAAAATACTCCAAATCCAAAATATATCTGGATGTTGGATCAACAACAAGTTAGGAAATTATTTTTTATGAAATCTTTAATTGCTTCAAGCTTGGTAATTCCAACATAGTTATTGAAATTCTCTAACACCATCTTTCTCGGAGTCTCAGCACTGAAATAAGGATCATCTCTCACAGTTCAGGCACAAAGACTGGCAACGGAGTAGGCAGTATATCAACAAAATCTTGGATAAATTGTGAGTAATCCACATCAACTACAAGCCCTTCATATCGGCAGTAAACTGCCACCCTAATGTACGATATTAATAATCAATATAATGTTCCTTGAGCAACCTATAAAAATGGATATTTTTGCTTGGTTTATCCAGTGCATAAACTGATAGGATTAACTATGAGGACTGTGCAAAGCACTCAGAAAGGTTGTTTTGTGCATTCCAAAGCATCCTTCTTTAAAATGTTACATCAACCACATTTTCTGGAGTCCTTAGTGCAAATCCTCTGAAAACTGTCCCCATTGGCCTCTGTGTACATTCCAACAGCAAAGGCAATTTAAGGCCATATTGAGCTGTTCCAGTTTTATTGTAGTGTTTCCTCTTTTCTCTCAACATATAGACGTAATCTTAAAAATGTTGTTGACACAGTGGTTGATGGCATGATCAGGTGCTTGGAATTATCCAGTTCCTATTGGTCACTGCAGACACACCTTATCCTGTAATTGCTAGGTACTATTCTCCATGGTTATTTTGGTTTGGGTCAGAGGTGGTATTCAGCAGGTTCTGATCAGTTCTGGAGAACCAGTAGTGGAAATTTTGAGTAGTTCGGAGAACCAGCAAATACCACCTCTGGCTGGCCCCCATCTAACCTCTGCCTCCCAAGTCCCAGCTGATTGGCTGGGTCTTCTTTTGTTGTCCTGCATAGTAGAACGGAGCTCGAAAGCAGGTTCGTGGGATGGAGAGGGAATGGGATTTTGCAATATCCTTCCCCCAGCAGTGGGGAGGGAATGGTGATTTTGCAGTATCCTTTCCCTGGAGTGGGATGGGAATGGAGATTTTACAGTATCCTTCCCCTGCCATGCCCACCAAGCCATGCCCACCAAGCCACACCCACAGAACTAGTAGTAAAAATTTTTGAATCCCACTACTGGTTTGGGTATCAGAAGAGCTTGGGCTCCTGATATAGCTTCTGGAGAGGTTAAGTCAAGATTCCAACTTGTACTTTCTGAAGTATTTATCAAGTGTTTCATTTGGTTCCTTTCTTATATAGAATTAGAAATATTTGAAAAGCAACTAGATATGTTTTGAAAGTATTGGTTAGAGTTAGGCTGATTTGAAAAGTAGGGAAGATTGTTGCCTTTTCTGCTTTAGGATTAAAATATGAGCACAGGATTTTTTGCTACCTTTACCAGTGAACCAGAATTGTGCTCAGCCAGAAAAAAGAAATATGCCATAAACCAGCACATGGCAGAGTAGAAATGAAGGCTTTCAAGGAGATACTCAAATACTGTGAGGTGTCTACTTACAAAAATTAGAATTGTGCAGACAATGGTTTTTCTATGGTGCTCTAAGAATATGAAAATTGGACTTTAAAGAAGCAGGATCAAAATAAATATTGCAATGGAATGTATGGATGACCTTGGGATGATGAGGGAACGAGATGCTACCTAGGACACAGAAAGCAAGAGAAGGGAAGTCTGTAATCTCTTAATGGTTAAAAGAAGAAACCTAACTGATCAGGCAGTGAAAAATGATGGTGGGTTTGTACCTTCAGACCTGCCAAGTTTGTTAATACAGCATTGCAATATAGTAGAATTAACTCATTTAGTTGTGTTTCCTGTCTGGTTTACCTTGGAAGGCTGACTTGATATATTTATACTTTGAAGTTGGAGAAGGCTCTTGAATGGATAACCAGGAAAGCAAACAAATAGATCATAGAACAAATTGATCCAAAATTCTTGAGGCACAAATGACCAGGCTGAATCATAATAGTCCTGGACATTTTGGACATATGCAAAGATCCAGCTCTCTTGAGAAGTCCAAATTTCTGAGAAAACTGAAAGGACAGAAAGGAAAAAAGATAGCAGCAAGAGGATGGATTTGATTACAACAGCAACAAGCATACCACTAAGAGGCCAGATCTACCCTGAAGAAAGTCTATCTACCGGGTCAATAAAAATGTTACCATTTGGATGGGACCTAATCAATCAGTATCATTTTTGGAGATAGGTGGCTCAGAAATTGAAGAAACAAATGCTTTTCAGATGACTTCAGGATCAGTGGATGACATATTAACTGAGCTTTGAAGAAGAATCCTAACCCTCTCATACAAATGAGTAACAATTTAAATTAAGGATACTTTTTTGCCTCTCCCAGTTAAATAATATTATAGAACAAGATTTTACCTCACTCTGTATTAATCTCTATTTATTGTCATAAAATTGTATAAGCCCAAGTCAGAATGTATGCACACAATAAGCATGTGTTTGGTTATTATTTCATTTCCATTTAGAATTTCATTTATTTCCATTTCCCTGTTTAGTCTAGAGGTTAAGTCATTAGGCTAGAAAATGGGAGACCATGAGTTCTAATTTTGCCTTAGGTATGAAAGCAGACTAGATGACTTTACGACAGTCACTTTCTCTCAATCTAACTCACCTCTCGGGCTTATTGTTGTGGGGAAAATAGGAGGATGAAGAAATATTAGATTGACTTGTTTATAAAAATAATAAAGGTGGGATACAGATAAAATAAATTACTTCTAATCTTGTATGAATTTTTTAAAAAATTGTGAGAAACTATTTCTTTATTTTCATATGTAAGTTTCAGTTATATAGGATATACCAAATGTCAGGCTCCACGGATAATTTCTCATATAAATTACATTAAATGTTCAAACTGTTTGCCATTTTCTTCTAAACACTTGTTTACTTGTTTGCTACATCTCTTTTTGAACATTTCCACAGTAATTTTCTCTGTAATTAATAAAACATATAAACATATGTTTAAATTATGAATACATTAGTAAAGCATACTCAGTTGGCTTATGGGGCTTCACTTTTACTCTGTTTCTATTTTTATTTATAATTATATGCCGATTCTCCTAGTAAGCACAGCAACTTTTCCTAATACATTTTGTTTTTAAGGCAACTCTTCCTATGAACTATTTTTAATGAAGCACCCCATGATACAGATATATTTTAAAATCAAACTAACCATAATATATGCTGGGCTTTATACATAAGTGTTGTGGTTAGCCGGCAGCAGATGCAGATGACCGAAGAAAGTGATGACTCTGATGAGGAGACAGGACCATCAAGGAGTGTACTGCTGCCTTCAGGAATTGTGGGGGATGACAGCAGTGACAAGGAGGTTCCTGAGGAGCTTGTGCCAAGTGCGCGTGAGTGCAGGATGATTCGTAGAAGAGAACAGCTGGAGCAGCACAGGTGACTCAGGAGTAAGGATGCAATGTAATGGCCCCTCTTTCCAGGGAATATAAGCCTGGTTTCAAAAGGTTTTTGCTTTTGCAGAAAGCAAAAATGCTCAAAGGACTCAGCATTGTGTGTGGAGACTCTGACTTATCTGAAGAATTCTGTCAAGGCTTTTCTGGTTGGACTAATTGGCTGCAAGCCATCTTTTATCTACAAAGAAGTTTATTTGTAGATTAAAACTGAGAAGGTTTGAGTTTCTGCGTTTGTTTGAGATTTTCTTGGGTTGGGTCAGAACAATAACATCCCTTAAATAAATTTTTGGACACATTCTTTCCAAACATATACTGTTTTGTATGAATTTGGGTGGTGAGCAAGAATTATACATTAGTCATGTTTACTGCATTTATGCTAGGTTGAAGTTTATATTGACAGTTTGTGCCATTCCTTCATAAAAGAAAATGATATAATAACTAGTTAAGCAATACTTAAATACCAGATAGTTAAAACCCATCCATTAACTTCATTTGATGAACTATAACTTGCATTGTCTAATTTTGGCATACAGGAAATACTCAATATGTGATTGATTGCTTAGTGATCATTCAGAGTCATGATAGATCTCACCAGAAGTAGTTACATCCCAGTTTCAGAGTTCTGACAGCCCACCCCCATCATGGTCACATGCCCTGATGTTGGGACCTCAGCAACAAGCCTTCATTTATCGCCATTTGCACCATCTCATATCACATGATTGCATTTTATGACATGGATTTTGCTGAAAATCAGTATTTACTTCTAATTTTGGCACAGATGGCTGAGAGGAAATAATTGGATCACTTAGCAACCATTACAAATAAGATCATGAAATCAGATCAGTCATGTGGATAATTCATTTTACAGTCATCACATCTTACAATCATGATGGGCAAATAAGGACAAGGACTATCTGTAGCATGCTATATAATCAATGCACTATATGTTTTGTAAACTATGTGTGAACCCAACTGTTTTTGAATTGCCCATCAAACTATGGATTAAGAAAGCCATGACTTAATGTGATGGATAAGCCTGGCCACTACAACATTATTTCTTCAGGAAAGAAAGAGAGTATGGAGCAAAGAGGTCTTTTGAGCAGATAAGAGTATATTGCTGAATAGACCATACATCTCCCTGTGAGTCTAGAAAAGGAAAATCACAAGAAGATCAACAGGTGATCACTGCCGTATTTTTTGAGCATTGGTATAAGATGGAGGGGAGGGATTACCTTTCCTGAGGCTGAGAAAGAGAGTGGCATTTCCTCCTTTTTTTGTTGCTGATTTCAGCTACATTCAGAAAACAGTAGATTTTTTAAAAACTTAAATGCTACAAGAGCCTTTAAAGCAGATTTTAGAGTGCGTAACCAGATCACTTCAGCAAAAGGTTTAAGGGCCCATTACCTCAAAGTCTAATATTGTTTCATTTGAAGCAAGCCAAGCAAACAGAAGGAATACTCTTAAGAAAAAGTAAGCCCAGCTGCTTTTTTGTTTGCTCCCAAATGATATTGTGATGATAGTTGCTCTTTTAAAATGAAAGCGACAGATTCAAAATTGTTGTGTGTACTTAGAAGGAATTTTCCTTTGTTGCCAACACTACAGAAAGTCTCTCATCATGACTTTCTTTTTTTCAAGGGGAGATTCATCATTTTTACCTTTTTCATATTTCTCCCTCATTCTGCTCCCATGTACAGAAGGTCCACAGCATTTGTTTTCATGTGTTGCCCAAAACACAATCTGCCATTAGGAAAACTGGGGAAAGAAAAAGCTTTTAAAAAGAAGATAAGGCAGAAAAGCTCAGTTATAGTTCTAAATTTACCTGTTAAAAAAACAGGCCCATCAAACACGATTGGGCTTTGTTCTATATGTAAATTGGTTGACTCCAAATATGCAAACCTGATTGGTCAAATAAACTAAGCATTGGATTGGTTCACTAGGACTAATGGAGCTGCTGGAAAGCGGAGAATTCAAAAACTGCATTGCTCAACGCAGGCAGCCTGTAGTAGAAGGCTGGCCTCGTTTCAGCCACAGTTCTTGTTAGTGAGATAGTTGTGAATAAAGCTTTTTGTTGTTGGACCCGGTCTACTCGTGTGTTTTCCGAACAAAAACTGGCGACGAGGATGGGATCGTCGCTGAACGCGAAATGCAGCGGTGATAAGAAGATCACAGCCAACAGCAGAGATGCCTGGAAACAACGCACGGACGCCACCTTTCATCTAACAAAGAGAGATTGGGGAAGTCATATGCAGACCGCTTCCCAAATGTTTTGGGAGAGCAATGAAATGGAAGGGCATGTTTCAGAGCAAGCAAGCGAGCTGTGTTCCTATCACTGCGGCCACGGTTGGTTCAAGATGGAAAAGGCCTTTGCGAAGCCCCGAGATGTTAAACACTAACGTGCCAGCATTGCAGAATGTTCAAGCCACTACGCTCTGTGGTGGTCATAATTTACAAAGCGACACGAATTTTTTCCAGCAAAAGCCGGGGAAAATAAAAGAGAGGAGACCAGAGAGAGGGGGAGACGTGCCGATTTCGTTGCGTGGCTTTGAGGCAAATGGGGAGTGAGGTGTGATTTCTGAACATTGACGAAGCGATGAGGGATAGTGGCGTTGGGTAAGAGATCTACTGGACAGAGTAAAATTATCACCAAGCCAACATCACGTACGAAGCGCATCGCGGAAGCCACAGGCGGCCGAAAGCCGTGAACAAATCGGCGGTCAAATGAAGAAATGAACCACCAGCGAAGAAACACGCGCCGCAAGACAGAAAACAGCCTACACACAGCCAACTAACTGAAGAGTCGGAGAGGCAATTGAGTCGAGCGAAGAAAGACGAGAGGTCCCGTTTTATATAGCGAACAAAAAGAGCACGAAGATAGGATTGGCGGATGGCTGGCTGTCGGAAAAACCATGTCCGAGCGAATCAGATTTCCTCGACATATCTGCAGGCATTGCGAGAGAAACGAGGCATATCGGAAGTTGGGAGAACAAGAAAAGCTATAGCCAAGAGACACCAAAATTCCCAATACAAGCTGAGCCTAAACGAGAGCTGAAAGGAAAGTGGCAACAAGACAAGCGAGCAATACACCCAACTGTCTCTGTAGAGAGCGCTCGACGGAGCAGGAGAAGGTTAAAGCATTGTAAAACGAAGGGAGGCCTGGCAGATGGAGGTGGAGGCTCGGGGTCCTCTTCTATGGTATCATAGGGACCAATAAAACAGCTATCCGGCAGATTGCGCAACCAAAGAATTACAGAAGCGCTAACCTCAAAGACTACCAAGGTCAATAATCCTGTAGGTCGGCATGGGACCAATTCGCGAAGTCGCTATAGACCAACGTCAAAATATACTGCTGACATAGTCGACGCGAGGACAGACAAGCCTCTGGCATTGATGGTTGAAGCCTTGGGCATGGATGGACGGGGTCAATCGAATGTGCTAACGCTGGGAAGATAGACGCTTCATGCGAGTTCCAGAGTTGACGGCTACTTGGAAGGTACAAGGAATACCATTTTTTCAGTCTAGAGCCCCAGATAGCCGCACGAAGAATAAAAAGCAGGCGAGTTCCTTTGGACTAAGCAAAGATAGAGGAACAGCTAGAAGAACTATAGCCAGGGGGTGTTATGAGACTGTGGACCATGCTAAGTTGGGAAAACGCGCTAGTGTCACAGCCCATAATGACGGGTCCATTACAATCTGTGTGACGTCTAGGTAGCCTGAACTAGCAATTAACAACCAAGCGCATAACCAGTGCCAGTAGTCCAGCATTTGTTCACTTCTGGGAAAGGGGAAAGTTTTTGTACTCCGACTTGGGCACATAGCCTATCAACATCGCAGGTGGGACGCAGAACTAGAGAGCAGCGCGCTATAGGTCACCATAGGGGGCATTCAATATGTCACGGACTCCAATTTGGAGTAAGCGTGCCCAGGGTTTCAGAGTTTTGATGGAATGCATCCTGAATGGCATACAAGGAGTGCGTTGCCTATTTTGACGCGTCCTCATCTCGGCCGCGAGAGAACTCAATTAGAAAAGACTGCAAGAGTTTAACTAAGTTAGGGAATCTTGGCCTACAAGGTAAAAGAAAAGTGCTTTGGCTAAGTTAAGAATAGGGTCGAATTCTGGCTATTCAATAGATGGAGAGGGTTCACTACAGGAAAAAAAAGTTAATAGCAATCAAGACGCACTGCACCAAGACAAAACGACGTTGACAGCATTTTTCTAGAAACTAATAAATGTTTCCTATAATGTGTTCCTGCCAACAGGCCACTATAGGCAGAACGTTGACTGTTTTAGACAAGAAGGCAAATTGGACTTGGGCAAAAGAAACGAAGGCTTCAAATTTAAAGCTTGCTACATCCAACGTGTCTCATCCAGAATCTTAGCAATCACACTGCCATTAAACGTGACTGGACCGCTCCAATCGGAAGTAGGTGGACATCTGAGCACAACTACTGATTGGCAGGAAGGCAAGCGTCGCATATTATCTAGGAGTTATTCCAAAAGAGCGGAATTACAGTCAACTGGACAGGGAAGCTCTGAGCAATAGTCGCTGGGTGAAACGCTTCCACCCCGGCCTGGTCGCACGCGGTATTATAGGTGGACTTTAAATCATAACGGAACAAACGCTGTGGGGATTTTGGCGGAAACAGCAAACCTAATATGCTGTGCCCAAGATTGACTAGATGGTCAGAGTTCCTAGCGCTTTATTTCCTACACTCTGACACATCGCCCAGGGAACAAATTTCCCATGGCGGCGCTTTGAGAGATAGACCTTACCAGCACCGGGATGAAAGACCCGGAAGGATGACAACACTAAATTGAGACTTGCCCGTCTCCGATACAGCTTATGATGTCCAACAGAGACACGCGAAACTCATATGTATGCCGCGTTCTTAGCTGGGTAGAGTAAGAGGCTGGCTCGAGAACAAAATACTGAAACTTTAAACTTTTCGGTCCAGACAGACTGACTTTTGATATCAAGGGGTGTTTGTTTGTGGGGTGAATCAGGTGGTCATTCGCTCAGAAATTACAACCCAGGGTGGCTGTAGGTTGGTTACATGAAGGGACGGGAATTGGTTAAGATGAAAGGGCCTTGCTAGAGTTATGTTTTGGTGGCGGGTATTGAAAGGAATAGAGTATTGGTCTAGCTGTGCAACATATGCAGGGAATTAGACCGTGCGCACCAAAAGCCGTTAGGACTGGGAAACCCTCGGGGACTTGCAGAATCCTTGGACGGTAGCGGGGTCCTACAAGGGGCATATTTAGTGTGTCGTTGATGCCCTATTCTAATTGGGATTGAGGTTAAAAGTTATGGCATCAAGACGAAAAAACTGTAGTTCACAAACTGACAACTTTCATTGCACCCATGGTTACTTGGAGTTCTTGTTCCGATAGATGGGCCACAGCTCAGCATACATTTTTGAGCAATACCTAGCTCCTTAGGTATAAGAATGCGTAACCGTGCGCACGCTGCGAAGGAGGTGGGTGAGAGAATGGTCAGTTTCTAAAGAAGGTTAGGAAGAATGGACGCTGGAGATGTCAACAGAAAGTCAACGTTTGCTCAATTCAGCACATAAAGCGGTCAGTAAGCACAGATCCAGCAGAATTACTTATGGGGGCGCAAAGTTAAGATAACCTTGATAGGTTACACGCCACAGTTTTGTACTCAGAACCCCCTGTCTCATCTACAGACGGTTTAGCATCGAAATAGGGATTTGGCATAGCGCTAAAAGTTCCGGGGACCCGGTCTGGTTACAAGGAAGATTACCAAATCAAGGCCCAAATCCGTACCGGTTAGACAGTCGAGGATGGCAGGGGAATGGAAGCGGACATGCAGCTTGGATCCTGCGAATTATGAAAGAACCAGACTACACCATTCGCCGACAAAAGACGAATTGCAAACCAGGTGGGGGGGGGAAATGCGAGAAGAAATAAAGAACTTTTAAAACGCAAACCATGAAAAACATATTAGATCAAGAAAGAGCAGATAAAAGACTCTGTTGGGTAGAGGCTTGCATGGAAGGAACGCGATGGGAAGGGGCCAGAGGCGAGATTCGACTGCGCCGAGGAAACGGAGGGGAGGGCAAATCACACTAAGAAACTCAGGCAGCGGGTAAAATGGTTGACTCCTTTTCAGACGGTTTAGGGAGAAGAACGGAACGAGTAAGGCGGCAGCCCATCGAACCGGTCGATGGACTTCACTAGAGATGAACGGATAGGTCAAGGGGTGTGAGTGTCCGGAAAAGCCCGCTACTACGAGACTACGTATGATGTAGGAATGAAGCTGAGGGGAGGGGGTGTTCTATACTGTAAATGGTTGACTCAAGGATTGCGAAACTGAGTTGGGTAGATAAAACGTAAGCATTGATTGGTTACTAGGAACAATAATGGCTGCTGGAAGCGGAAAATTCCAAACAACTGCATGGGGTGAGCCCGGCAGGCAGCCTTATAAAAGGCTGGCCTCGGGTTTCAGCCAACGTTCCTGTTATGACTAGTTGTGAATAAACCTTTTTGGTTGTGGAGACGGTCTACTCGTGTGTTTTTCGCAATACAAAACAGGCTTTATAGCTCTAGCAGCTCTTTAATGGGCAAAAAAATCAATAATCATTCCAAGCTATATCGAAAATATCAGTGTTTTTCAACCACAGCCATTTTAAAATGAGTGGACTTCATTTCCAAGACTTCCCATCTAGGAATTGTAGTGCTTTCACCTTAAAATGGCTGAGTTTGATAAACATTGGAATATATACTTATATGTGAAATCATGGACAGGATCAGCATGAGATGCTTTGGCGTTCTGCACAAGGTAATATTCTGGCACCAGTTTAACTTATCTTCCGATTTTGTTACAAATTTCAAAAATGAGTCCTCTTGTTTATCTTTTTTCTTCAGGCTTTCAAGCTTTACGCATAATATTTTCAGCCCAACATTTTTTTTTCTTTTTTGGGATGTTTCACCTCTATTCCCAGTAAGTAATTTTAATTACATCAGTACAAGTCGTTGTCATAGGACAAAAATTCTGGAAAATTATATCTAGCCCTCCAGCAGGAACACAGTTTTACTCCTTTTTGCTTCTTTACTGCATTTTTAAGATTTTGTACTCCTTAAAAATTGGTGCCTCCAAATGGTGCCTGATCATGGATAGCAATGAAAGGTCAGTGCTTTCAGGCACACCCAAATGTCAAATTGTATGGGGTCCTTGGTACTCTCTGAAGCTTGGTTGTTTTCTTGTAAATGTTTCATGATCAAACTAGGAAATGTCATCAATGCGCTGACTAAAGGTCTGCAAGAAAATAACCAAGCTGAGAGAGCAACAGAGACCCCCACAGTTCAACTCTGAGCTACAAATATTCTGTTCTGTCAAATTCTGTGATACTCCAGGGAATGCTGAACTATAATTTCCAGTATTTCACCATATACCAGACTGTCTGAAGCTTCTGGAATTAGTAGTTCAACAGCAAGCTGCAGGCTTCACTTCAAAGCAGATTTGGATCTCGTGTGAGGTACGTGTGGGGATCTTTTTATTGCACAACAAGAACCTAATGAGGTAGACTGAACAGAGAGAGGTGACTGATTCAAAATCACTCAAGGATCTTTTGTGGCTAAAGATGGAGTTGAAACTGAGGCATCCCAGTGTGGTCTAGTACTTTAACCTCTATACCACAATAACTCTATTATATGAAAGCAGCTTATATCCTATTGCTATAAATACAATCATTGTATGTGCCCAGCATTTGACAAATAACCACTATGAGATAGTTATTGATTCTTGGAGTTGATTTAAGTATTTTTGTTTCAGGATATGACCTTTCATGCAAACCAAGCCAATGAGCTTCACGTAAAGCATAAGCTAATTATGCCCTCCAAAGGAAAGAATAGAAATAAATGGTGTTATATGGATTGTCTGTTCTCATGTGAGTTGTAAGCCTTCCATTTGTTTTATGAATTCTTAAATTTGTTTTTTGTTGTTTCAACATTTTACAGTTGTTCTAGGTTTTAAATGGCCTGGACAGCAGAGAAGTACTTTCTGGCAACAGTCCCTTAAAGATATAGGACCAAACAAAGTAGTGGGAAAAGGCAGGATAAAATCTAAAATTAATTAAATGCAATTAATAGGAATCCTCCTTAGATATATAACAATTCCTGTTCAGCCTAAATAAAAAAGTTCATTTTATGAACAATAATAAGAGGCTTTGGGGGCTTCACCCAACTATTTCTAGTGGGTGGTAACTGGTTAGATATGTTTCTAGAGTTCAGGTTCAACAACTTTTTCTTGAATTTGAGGGGTCCGAAGAATATATTCATATTTCTATGACAAACTGAGGGCTATGTTGAGATGAACCCTTGACAGCGCAAAACAGGCAGGATAGACATACATTTATTGAGGGAATAATTACAATAAACACACCAATGTATTATATTACTGTGCATTCTGCTACATCTTTTTTTAACTTTCTGCGGACAACTGTTCATAATCCTCTACATTTAGATGCAAACATAAATATGGTATAAATTCTCACCCTTTGTCATGAAGAGGGGCATTTGAAAACAAGACATATCTTCCATAAGCAAATCAACTATTTCCAGAAATTTAACTTCATATAAAAGTCCTGTGCTTATTAAATTCATAAAGCATCCTAGGTATTTTTCATTTGTCCATTGTTGCCATCAACATATGAGGAAGGGGGCAGACAGCAAGGGGATTTTTTTTTTCCTGGGGTTTGCCTCATTTTCAGTACTAAATGAGGAAGATTGCCAAGAGGCAGACTCCAATGCTTCAGACTGCCTCTGGGTGGCTGGTTGCCAGTACCTGATCTGAATAAATGGGTCTCTACTTAGGTTGCAAAAATATAAAGGCCTGAGGTGTCATAATCCAAAAAGCTCCTCAAATCTAAGAAGAAAGAACATGTGGCTCTGCAAAGAACATCCCCTAGGGCCTAGACCAAGAAAAGGTGTGTGTTTCTATATGTAAATTGGTTGACTCCAAATATGCAAACCTGATTGGTCAAATAAACTAAGCATTGGATTGGTTCAC